>JAHHZJ010003631.1:0-144366 GCA_021437245.1 Aegilops speltoides
ACTTTATTATTGCCTCTAGGGCATATTTCCTTCAGCCACATCACCATACAATTATGGATGGGATAAGTCTCACCTCAACAAGCAACCATGCATGTGAAAAGATCCACTACCACATGCAACCATGTGTGGGAAAATATTTTTCATTCTATCATTCTACTTATATTCAATAGATATTTTATAACTATGCATAATTAAACCTAATAAATCATATGCATTTTAATTCTGGTAATGTGTTATTAATCTAAATATTCATATTCTGCACAGCCAAATCTTATGGAAGTATATTGCAACAAATTACCGCAGCAACGTGTGGTATATAAATGGGGTAATTGCTATAAAAACTGCTATGAGATGGGGTCAAACTGAAATTTGCTATATTATTCGCTATGCCTAGGTTTAGTTGTGTTATTGTCACTTCGTTTGGAGTCTAACACATCTCATGTCAGAGTGAACATTCTATATAACCAAACATCTCATAGATACAAGTTCTTAATGGTTGAATAATTTGGAGAAGACACTAAGATTAGCACCGCGAATGGACATGACTTGTTATGAAATTTTCACGCTGTGGATGAACTCAACTTCAGCAACCGTTGCAGATTCTTCAGGTGGTTCGCTTTCTTCCTCCATTTCTCCGGTGATATCCTCGGGTGACATCCGTTTGGACTCCGGAAATTCAAGAGTGAACATAACTCCAACCAGGTTGCAGCCTGCCAGCAGAAGCAGAGAGCTCCGGATGCTCGTATGAGAATAATGGAACCAGCGAACACCGATGATGGTACCAAACTTTCCCCCCACAGCCGATATGTCATTGCACGTCGACCACGGCCGCGTCAAGAATATCTCCGTGGGCAGGATGAAGGTAGTGGAGTTGGGGCCAAAGTTTGTGAAGAAGAGGATCAATGAATACGTCACGGCGAAGCCTACGTGCATACCGGGCTTGGACTAGAACTTTTAGAGCCCGGCAAGCCCGATCATGAAGATGGTCATCATGGTGAACCCCATGAGCAGGATCTTCATGCGGCCGATGCAGTCAACGAAGAGGACGGTGAGGAAGTACCCTAGCAGGGAACTGCCGACAACGATGATGGCCTGTGTGTGGGCTATCTTGTAGGTCTGCTCCAGAGGGCTCATGTAGGCCGCGTCTCCAAACCAGTTGATGCCGCTGAAGATGTACTTTGTGAAGAGATTGAGGGAGTAGAAGACGACGTCGAGGACAAACCAGCACACGATGGTGCCGAGGAGCTGTCGGCCATGCTTGTGGAGGAACTCCACAGAAAAGAGGCCGAACTCATCCTACCTGATGACGGCGTCCACATATGCATCCGATACGATGTCGATCATGAGGAGCGCGGCCATGTGGGACGCTGCTAGCTTGAGGTTCTTAGCGATAAGCATGGTGAAGCACACCGTCTCGGACATATTGACGCGCTAGTAGTAGGTGAGGAGGGCAGGAAAGGCGCCAAGCATGAGCACGATGTGCCACACGTAGTCTGCTTGCCAAAGCTGGTGAGTCTCGTACGCGGCCGTGTTCTTGAATCTCGCAGAGAGCACCCTTTATGCAGAGCAAGTATAATAAGGTATAGGATCAAGCAAAAAATAGCGCCCAATACAAAATAGTGCCCTCCCTTAAATTACTCTATTAGCATGATATAGCGTGCTATTAGCGAGATATTGTATACTGATTTATTTAGCGAGACAATTATCTACATGCTGGAGTAATGTTTCGTTATCTCTTTACACTACTAGAGAAAAGCCTAGCAGTAGCGTGGTTTATTGGCATATCAGTAGCGTGGGTACCCGCGCTACTGATACGGCGCTACAGCTAAAGCTTAGCAGTAGCGCCTGCTGGCACGCGCTACTGATATATCTACTTAGTAGTAGCGTTTTTCCAGACAACTGCTACTGGTAATTACTAGTAGCGCTTCTCTCCGCCCGTGCTACTACTATTTTTCCATATTCTATTTTTTTAATTTTAGGTCGTATTCATACATCTTTATACAATTTTTCATATAGTAGCAATTTAGAGATTGTTTTTACATTATAATGAGTTATTAAATCACTAGGTGAAAGAACCACGGATTAGTTTCAAATGGATGAATCCTAAGTGACCAAGTCATGGATTATCACGATAATCCATGACTTGATCACTTCTGATCCATCCACCGTCATGGATTATCACAATAATCCATGACTTGATCACTTAGGATCCATCCACTTAAAACTAATCCGCGGTTCTTTCACCCAATGATATAATAACGTACTCATCATCATCATCATCATCATCATCATCATCATCATCATCATCATCATCATATTAATATAAAAACTCTTGCATCATACGGTCACGAACAACACTATCTAATAAGCATCATAGTTATTACTACCAACACTATTTAATCATCATAGTCATAGCAAATCACCACCAACACTAACTAACATTAATCATCATATTCATCACCACCAACACTCATTCTCGCTAGCTAATCACTCCTACTGCTCTCTCTCAGGGAAAATAGCATAGAACATGTGGAGTGCTCCTGATTCATCGTATTGAAGCATGCAGATGAACCTGTCTCCTAATTGTGGGCTGCACTTCTGATTGCTGCCCCCAAGTACTTCTCTGCGATCCTCCACAATTTTGTTCCAGTCTTTGACTATTAAGACTTGATCGCTTCTAGAAACTCTGAATGCACGCATGTGCAATGTAGGAAGTCTTGGCCATATGCTAACCATGGACATGCGACCTTTAGCTGCGATCCACTGAGGCACAACTATCATCGGGAGTCCCTGTTGAAGAACATCGTAGTAACTTACTTAGAAATGAAGTTTAGCTTAAAAAATAATGTATGCAAAAGATGCACAGAGGACAAATAGTAAAAATCTTATCATCTTTCCTGAATAGATGTGACCGTAGTTTAGTACGAACACTATTGGTCGCACGTTTTGAGTACTAAGATTTCTAAGTCCAGGAAAATAATTTGTCTTGACAGTATGAAGATTCTCAAGCCATGAAACATAATGACTTGTCTCCTCGCAGTTTAGTTCAGCCCCGGGACAGTGGTAGGTCCTGTCTACCAAGTGCTGGACATGTTTGCTTGAACGGAAATAAGTTGTCAATAGAAATTAGTTGTCAAATATTTTTGAATAAACAATATCCAACACATAAATATGGTTGAGAAACTTACATAATGGTAGAACTGGAGGCGTCTACACATCGACCCAAATGTCGATATTATCTTCAATATCATCTTCCGGGCGAATATCAAAGGTGATAAGCATATCAGGCTCAAATGCATAAGCCTTGCATAGTACTCTCCATTGTGTGCATTTTTTGAACTCGATGATGGTCGCTAATCCTTCTTCCCCTAGTGCATAACAAAGGTCTAGCACAAAGAGAAGAAGGAAAAGCGACCCCCACGACAATAGTCGGCATTCTTCTCTCATATATGGTGGAGACTCTCCCTCACCGATTTTTGGACAGTCATGTATGGAGCCCCGACAGACTTAAAGTCAACTCAAAATGTCGTTTAGTTCTCTTTCTAGCAAATTCGGGGCACTCGATATTTCCTACATATTCTAGCACAAGTCATGCTTAAATTCACGGAAAAATACGACATGACCTTTGCTAAAATAGGACATATCGAGAGCCTAAAATTTGCCGGAACAGAAATGAATCAACACTCCGGCAAAACATAGGTCACTCGGAAATGAATGAACACTTCGCACATGAGCATAAACTGGCGCTCATTGCATTTCAATGGTCCAATATCGACAAAAACATTTCAATATATCTTATAACTAAATACCCTAGTTCGGAAGTAGAGGAAGGTGGAGAAGGAGGAGGTGGACTTTTAGCTCACCGACTCGGGTGTAGAGGAAGTGGAGGTAGCTCGGATGACGATCACTCCAAGGAGACACGACTAAGCCTGCATATTCCACCAAGTAAAATTTTAATTAGATCATCAAATCTCATATAGCATTCTTTGATGAAAAAGTGATAATGACATTAAAAAAACTAGTTTTATTATTTTTCTTACTAAATATAAACTAGTTCTATAGTAAAATTTTAATTAGATCATCAAATCTCATATACCTAAATTTTCTTACTAAGAATAAACTAGTTATATTAATTCAACTAGTTCAACTTAACACTTACTATAAATAAAAATAAACTAGTTCTTACTAAAAATAAATTAGTTCTTACTAAAAATAAACTAGTTCTATTAATTTAACTAGTTCAACTAAGCAATTACTATAAATAAAAACAAACTACTTCTTACTAAAACTAGTTCAACTAGTTCTATTAATTTAACTAGTTCAACTAAGCAATTACCATAAATAAAAATAAACTAAGTCTTACTAAGAACAGTGGGCGGGCGGAGGAGGAGGGAGGAGTGGGCGGCCGGTGGAGGAGGGAGGAGGGGGCGGCCGGTGGAGGAGGGAGTAGGGGGCGGCCGGAGGAGGAGGGCGGTTGAGGAGGGAGGAGGGGCGGAAGGACGAGGGAGGAGGGGCGCCCGATGGAGGAGGGAGGAGGGGGCGAACGGAGAAGGAGGGAGGAGGGGAGGAGGGAGGAGGAGGGAGGAGGGAGTACCTCAGTGGACGTGAGGCACCAGATCTCCAGCGGCGGCGGCGGCGGACCACGGGGGCGCGGGGGAGTGAGTACTGAGTGAGAGGGAGAGTGAGGGGGTCTCTGGGGGACGATAAGGTAGGGATAGTAGTAGCGCGTGTCTAAGAAAAGCGCTACTACTACGAAGAATAGCAGTAGTGCGCTATCTGTATGTGCGCTGCTACTAAGTGGGGCTAGCCTATATGCCCCAGTTCAAACTTAGCAGCAGCGCATTTCGATAAAACGCGTTGCTGCTGAAAGGATAGCAGTAACGCGTCTAACTGACATGCGCTACTACTAAGTAGCAGTAGCGCCTCATTTTACCCAGCGCTACTGCTAAGATTCTGTGTATAAGCTTTTCCCTAGTAGTGTTAGCCTTCCTCAGAAACAATTTCATATCGATGATTTCAGCTACCACCTTAGAAGAAAAATGTTGCTCCAGGCGATTATGATTCACTGTTTATTTTAGCGGTGTTTATGTTTCTTCGCATGTAAAAGTCATTTGGTGTCTTCCACAGAGCTGCTGAATTTGGTCTTCTAATAGCTGATACATATGCATTATGTATAATCTTTTGCGACCTATTTAAGATTTAGTCTCCAATATATTAGAGCTACACCTTTGTGTATATGATATCAATAGTTGCTTCCTTCATCGGAGTAGGTCCAAAAAAATGTGTAGACCAGGATTATTTCTTTCTAGAATGGGAAGGTAAAAGGAAGAGGAATAGTACATCTCTCGATACCACGGTTCATGGCAAATCCGTGGCACAGTTATGTGTTTGCTGATGTTTGAACAATCAATGATTTGGTAAAACTTCTATTGTTACTTTTGTAGTATATATGGTTAGCCAAAAAAGTCTTATTTTGAGAGAAAGGGAGTAGTTGTGGGGTTAATATTCCTACACCGTCTAGAGACCATATACTCTAGAAACAGGCTCTTGACCTGCTTTATATATAAAAGGAACAACACCCAAGTTACACGGCGAAACAATACAATATGGTGAGGTAGCCCAATGAAATAGCAGACCCCTAAATACCGGGCAACACAACCGCACAATGTAAAACTATTTAGGAAGGTCCTGATTCTCTTCGTTGAAATGGGTTAGCGAGGAGTGGTCTCTGCAAAGGTTGTCTCTGTGTATGCCACCACATTTATGATATTTTTTTTCAGATGTTGGGTTGCAGGGACCACTTTAAAATAAGAACATTTTCTGGTATTCCAAAGATTTTTTCAAGTTTTTGAAAAGGTTCCAAGAATTGTAATAAAGTTCAAAAAGGAGGAAAATGAATTAACGAGAAAAGAGAAGAAAAACGAAAAAATAGGAAAAAAAAATGCTTATGCCCTAGAAAATAAAAAAGTTTTCAAAAAATGTTTATAAAGTTGAAAACGTTCTTAAATTTTAAAAAATGTTTGTGTTTTCAAATAATTCTCACAAGTTTGAAAAAGTGTTCGCATTTTTAAAAAATATTCTGAAATTTTAAAAATTGTTCATTCCAAGAAAATGTTCGCAAATTTTGAAAAATTGTTTGCACTTTCAGAAAATGTTCACAATTCTGAAAAAATGTTCATGGGGCTTTAGGACAGACTCCAAAGTTAACTGTTGAATCTCAGTATGTATGGCCAAGGCTCACTCATTCAACCCGCAAGAAAAGCGAGTCTTGAACGAAGGAAGAATAGTTGCAGGATCCTGGGTTCGGTATGATCTAAATTTGAAAAAACGTTCACAAAACCAAAAAATGTTCGCGTTTCAAAAAGAAGTTCAAATTTTGAAAAACATTTTTGAGTTTTAATTTTTTTTTTCTTGTTTCAAAAAACATTTTAGAAATTGAAAAAACACATTAGCTACAATACCCCATCGGCCAGTTCACTACAGTGTCCCGCCCGGTCGTACAGTGGTGGTTTGGTCTGCTACAGTAAATCAATTCATGTTGATAAGAAACTGTGCTACATATGTATCACCAAATCTGGTTGGTTCGAGTGGCTAACAACGTGCTCACAACCTCCCTGGTCCTGGGTTAAATATCTTGTAGGCTCATAGGGATTACTTGTCGCTGCTCTAGTACAATTCTCTAATACAGTTGTATTGAACCGGCGGCGAGTGATATGGATAGGAGTAAAGGAAGGGGTAAAACTGAAAGTTGCTCTACTATTTGCTATGCCTAGATTTAGTTGTGTTATTGCCACTTCGTTTGGAGTCTATCCCATCCCATGTCACATTGAACACTATATAATCCAAACATCTCAAAGACACAAGTTTCCAATGTTTGAGTAATTTTGGGAAGACACTAAAATCAGCAACCGGGATGAATAGTACTGGTTACAAAATTTCTACGCTGTGGATGAACTCAACTTCAGCAACCGTTGCAGATTCTTGAGATGGTTCACTTTCTTCCTCCATTTCCCCGGTGATATCCTCGAGTGACATCCCTTTGGATTCCGGCAAGGCAAGAGTGAACATGACTCCAACCAGGTTGCACCCTGCCAGAAGAAGGAGAGAGCTCCGGATGCTCGCATGAGAATACTGGAACCAGAGAACACCGGTGATGGCACCACACTTACCCCCGGCAGCCGATATGCCGTTGCACGTCGACCGCAGCCGCGTCGGGAATATCTCGGTGGGCAGGATGAAGGTGGTGGAGTTGGGGCCGAAGTTTGCGAAGAAGAGGATCAATGCATACATGATGGCGAAGCCTGCGTGCATGCTGGGTTTGGACCATAACTTGTAGGGCGCGGCAAGCCCGATCATGAAAATGGTCATCATGGTGAACCCCATGAGCTGGATCTTGATGCGGCCGATGCGGTCAACGAAGAGGACAGTGAGGAAGTACCCTGGCAGGGAACCGCCGACCACGATGATGGCCTGCGTGCGGGCTATCTTGTAGGTCTGCTCGAGAGGGCTCATCTCGGCCGCGTCTCCAAACCAGCCGATGCCGCTGAAGATGTCCTTCATGAAGAGGTTGAGGGAGTAGAAGACAACGTCGAGGACGAACCAGCACACGGTGGTTCCAAGGAGCTGGCGGCCATGCTTGTGAAGGAATTCCATGGAGAAGAGGCCAAATTCGTCCTGCTTAACGACGGCCTCTGCATCCATGTCGGACACAAAGTCGATGTCGAGGACCGCGGCCATGTCAGACGCCGCTAGCTTGAGGTTCTTGGCGATGAGCGCGGTGTAGCGCGCGGTCTCGGGCATCTTCATGCGCCAGTAGTAGGTGAGCAGGGCAGGAACCGCGCCGAGCATGAGTACTATGCGCCACACGTAGTCTGCTTGCCCGAGCTGGTCAGTCTCGTACGCGGCCGTGTTCTTGAAGCTCGCAGAGAGCACCAGAACAACAGCCCCAGCAGCCAGGTTCCCAAGACCCTTTATGCAGAGCAAGCATAATGAGATAAGGATTGAAATATTATCTTTGACTAAGTTAGACAAAAGAAAAGAGAAGCATAATGTAGATTAAGAATGAGATACGGCACAGGCTCCAAAAAATATTGTGATAGTTTTACTTACACACCTGCATAGCGAAGACTGCTGCTATGAAGGCTCCGCGAGTCCTCTTGTTGGCATACTCAGACATGATGGTGGCCGAAAGCGGGTAGTCGCCGCCGACGCCGAAGCCGAGCCAGAAGCGGAAGAAGCACAACGTGGCCACGACGCACTTGGGCTTGTTGTGGAAGGAGAGGCCGGACGCGAGCGAGCACACCACCATGAGCTTGAGCGTGACGCCATAGATCAGCTTCCGCCCCATCCTGTCGCCGAGCCAGCCGAAGAAGAGCTGCCCCAGTACCGTGCCGCAGAGCGCCACGCCGCTGACGGCGCCGGCAACGTTACCGGGGAGCCTGCCATCCGCGGAGTGGTAGTAGATGCGGCCCAGGAGGTCGGCGATGAGGGAGACCGAGAACAGGTCGTAGGCGTCCGTGAAGAAGCCCATGCCGGCGATGACGATGGTGGTGAAGTGGTACAGCTGCGTCCCGGCAACGTCGAGGGCCTCGAGCACCTTGACCTGCTTGCGAGCCCGCCGCGTCTCGCATTTCACCAACGTCACCGCGTCCAGCACGCGGTACAGCAAGGCGCTCCCGGCGCCATGGAGGTGGCAGAAGAGGGAGCTGCACGCGTGCCTCCTCGCCGGCCAGGTCGTGAACATTGTAGTAGTAGTCTCTGGGAAAAAAATTCCTCTGGAAAACCAAGTGCTTCATGTTTGCCATATATAGAACGTAGTGATTGGAATACGATTACGACGGCGCCCCCAGCCGCATCACATCCACCTTACATTCTCCGAAGAACACATAAAATTGACAATTTTGCTGACGAACTCGCTTAGCCCTACGCTTTTGCTAAAAAAGGAAGACGGCAACAGAATGAAGACGACGACTACAGTTGTTCCGTATCGAGACAAAAGGGCGGAAACAACAAGATCAGAGTATCTGATTAGTCATTCTTGATAAAGGTTGTTTTTATTCTAAAGGATACAAACACAGTGAGTATGGACCTTGTCTTTGCATAACTAGAATGCACACAAGTAACACTAGCGCGCGCACGCACACATAAAGAATTACGCCGGTAAAGAGCAAAGTCATACAAGACCGAAACTCTACCTAGGTGGAGGAAAGTGAAAAGGAAAAACCTAAGAAGCGATCAAAGCAGTGATCGACGAACTAGAACATAGACCATCCACACCAACCATTTCGTGAGATCACAAAAACATCAAGAAAGGTTCTCCAACAGAACGCCTCCAGGAAGGAAATGGCAGTCAAGCGCCGATGTCTCCGGATCTGAGCACGAAAGCTCAAAACCTGGGTTTCACCCCGAAGATAAGGTCGAGCAAATCCGAGCAGTGCTTTCAACAAGGTAACAATGCAAAATTTCCGCCATTGTTAGGTCTAACCAATTAGGTTCAAACCTTGGGTTTTCACCCGGAGCTCGAGGCCGAGTACTCGAGAAGCACCACCAAATCAAAGTCATCACATGTTGTCGCCACCATTTTCCATGATCTGAGCAGTTACATGTATAGCACAGTCTTGACGTGAGATGCCATGCATGTGAAGACCATACCCACACAAGCATACTGTCAAACCGCAACAAGTATCGGTGACCACGAAGGCTCTGAAGGACGAAGGTCTCACCGACGCGCACATACGAGGAAAATTGGCGAGGGCGTAAGGTCACTGGCACCGCCAAAATCCAAATTGGGGATACTATAGCAGTGCTGCACCATCCTCATGCTCCGCCTTCCTCTTCTGTCAAACAAAATTGGTCGGGCAAAACATACTCGCCGTTGCTACTAGATATGGAGGTCCAAGACCCTCCGGCTTGGAGCGATAACCGCCTCATAGTGCAGGACCACTGTGCCCTCCACGTTCGAGTGGAGGGCCGCCTTGTTGGGATGCAGAAGGTCGCCGCTATCATCTGTTTATCTCCAGACCGGATTGTGGCAACCGGCAGCTCACCACGAGAGATCGCCTGCCTGGCCGGAAACACCACTGCCACCGCTGCACAACCATATCCTCTAGCTCAGGTCATCGCTTGTGGATCGCATCTCGCCGGTTATGGTTACCAGGGAAGAGATCTCCTCTCTGACGCCTTCATCGACTAGTGTCGGGACTTAGCATGGCCACTGGTCTCTAGCAGTGGCGAGAGGAAGGGGGACAGGGTGGTAGGAGGAGGCGGCTGTCAAGCTAGTCAGAATCATGATTCTGAATCGGATTGGAGCTTTGATGGTAGGATCCATTCTTGTTATTCATTTATATTTCTTAAGTGTATTTTTCCCGTTATGATAGTGTAATTTCATGTTACAATATACATTTCGCCGAGTGAAAACTGAAACAGCTTCTTCGCTGAGTTCGATGAGGACTCGGTGAAGGCTAATATCATCTCGACAAATGGTTTGACGAGTATTCCCATCATCGGCTAGTCAGAAGCTTTTCTCTACCATTGAGCATACCACTGTATTTCCAGGACAGAAGGTGGGTGTAGTTTTTTTCTTTCTCAAATAAGATTTATCTACTTTTACCGAGGCAATAAAACCAAAACCATAGTGGGCTGAAGATTCAGGAGAGAGGTCAAATGTAGAAAGATGGCAGAATAAGATTAGGCACCTAAGACAGTTCTTACGTGGTTGGGCCAAACATTTGAGCAGGGTGTATAAGGTTGAAAAGGAAAGGCTCCTTCACCTTATTAACTCCTTCGAAATAAAAGCCGATTCCTCCATTTTAGACACCAGGGAGATGGAAACTAAATTGGAGGTGGAAATGAGACCGAAAGAATTGCTTCGAGAGGAAGAATTGAAGTGGGCACTAAGAGCTAAAGTCCGCAAAGTCGTCCAAGGGGATGATAACACTCAATTATTCCATATGAATGCGAATGGCAAGCATTGAAAGAAGAGAATCTTTTAGCTCGAGCAAGATGAGGGGACGATTGTAGGACAGGAGAACCTAAAAATTTATATCACCAAGTACTATAAACAGCTTTTTGGGCCACCTGAGGATAATTTCGTGTCCTTAGATGAGTCGAGTGTTGAGGATATCCCTCAACTTGCAACGGATGAGAACAATATTTTGACCGCCCCATTTTCGGAGAAAGAGGTGTTTGAGGCAATTTCGCAAATGAACAATAATAAAGCGCCTGGGCCGGATGGTTTTCCGGCTGAGTTTTCCAAAAAGTGCTGGCACATCATTAAGGGTGATTAGCTCCCGATGTTCCATGATTTGTTTTCTGAACATTTGCAGCTATTTCACCTGAATTTCGGAATGATTACATTGCTTCCTAAGAAAACAGAAGCAGTGCAGATTGAGCAGTTCAGGCCGATCTGTCTTCTTAATGTCATCTTTAAAAATTTTCATCAAGGTTGGAACTAACAGGCTTTCGCAAATTGCGCATGCTGTGGTACAGCCATCTCAAACTGCTTTCATGCCGGATAGAAATATCCTAGAGTGGGTTGTGGTCCTACATGAAATGCTCCATGGAATCCACACGAAAAAACTAGATGGGGTGGTTTTTAAAGTGGATTTTGAGAAAGCGTACGATGAGGTAAAATGGCCATTTTTTCAGCAGGCCTTGCGGATGAAAGGTTTCGATCAGTCCTGGAGAAACCAGGTAGATTCTTTCACGCAAAAAGGGAGTGTAGGAATGAAAGTGAATGATGACATAGGTCATTATTTCCAGACACACAAGGGTATGAGGCAAGGAGAGCCGATGTCACCTATTCTGTTCAACATTGTGGTAGACATGTTGACGATCCTAATAGGAAGAGCTAAGGATAATGGCAAGGTAGGCGGGCTCGTCCCGCATCTAGTGGACGGAGGAGTGTCCATTTTACAGTATGCTGATGATACTGTCATCTTTATGGAGCATGATTTGGCAAAAACAAGAAACATGAAGCTTGTGTTATGCTTATTCGAACAGTTGTCGAGGTTAAAGATTAACTTCCATAAAAGTGAATTGTTCTGCTTTGGAAGAGCTAAAGACGAACAAGAAGGTTACAAACAATTATTTTGGTGTGAATTGGGTTCCTTGCCCTTTACGTATTTGGGTGTAGTTATTCACCATCGCAAGCTTTCCAACAAAGAATGGAAGTGCAATGAGGATCGATTTGAAAAGAAACTAAGCTGCTGGAAGGGCAAGCTTATGTCATATGGAGGCCGACTAATTTTCATTAATTCGGTTCTCACGAGTATGCCTGTGTTTCTCTTGTCCTTCTTTGAGGTACCAGTTGGAGTTCGGAAAAGATTGAACTTCTATCGATCGCGCTTCTTCTGGCAGAGTGATGAGTTAAAACAAAAGTACAAACTCGCTAAATGGGATATAATCTGTAGGCCAAAATACCAAGGGTGTCTTGGCATTGAAAATTTAGAGGTGAAAAACAGATGTTTTCTCAGCATGTGGTTGTATAAGCTATCTATAGAGACCGATGCTACATGGGCCCAGATTTTGCGTAATAAATACCTGCATTTCAAAACCTTATCCCAGGTGACGGTCAGACCGACTGATTCACCATTTTGGAAGGGACTGATGAGAGTGAAGTCAATCTTTTTGAACAGGACAAAATTTAACGTTGGAAACAGTACTACCACGAGATTCTGGGAGGATACATGGTTAGGGGAGACGCCCCTTGCACTCCAATATTCTTCTCTCTATAATATTGTTCAGCGAAGAGACGCTTAGGTTGCAACAGTATTCCAGTCCAACCCTCTCAATATCCAATTCAAGAGGACTTTAGTGGGAAACCGTTGGGAAGCTTGGCTCCATCTTGTGAGAAGATTGATGGATGTTCACCTTTCTCAACAGCCAGACCAGCTGCACTGGAAACTGACCAAGAATGGAGAGTTTTCGGTTAAATCCACGTATTTGGATATTATCAACACAGGTTCTATACCTCGATCGAATCATGTGTGGAATATCAAAGTGGCTTTAAAAATTAAAGTGTTTATGTGGTTTGTCCATAAACAAGTCATTCAAACTAAGGACAACTTGGCAAAACGCAACTGGACTGGAGATAGAAGATGTAGCTTATGTGGTCATGATGAATGTATCAAACACTTCTTTCTTGACTGCTCAATGGCAAAAAAAATTATGGCGGTCTGTCCACATAGCATTTAATATTACTCCTCCGAATTCCATCCACATGTTATTTGGGACGTGGCTAAATGAAATAGAGTCAGAAACGACGAGACATATTCGAGTAGGAGTATGTGCTCTATTATGGGCAGCATGGAACTGCATGAATGATTTTGTTTTTAATAGAACAACACATACTCATTTTTTGCAGGTTATTTTTCGGGCCATTGCACTCATCCGTATGTGGTCGCTACTCACTCCGACGGATGCCAGGGAGCGTATGGTTACTGAGTCTATCCGGTGAGAGACGGTAGCACGAGCTATCTTCAACCGGTTTAGATGGCGGTCATGTAATAGGATAGGTGTTTAGTTTCCTATCTGTTTTTTTTTTGCCTGCCGGTTGTGGCTATTTATGCCTTTTTGCTCTTTGTGAGCACTTTTTCTTTTTTGATACTTGGAGACTTTGTTGGACCGTTTGCTTCTTAATAAGATGGCCGTATGCATCACTCTGATGCACAGGCCGGGGGATAACCTCCTTCTCGAAAAGAAAAAAAAACAAAACCATGCAACTATAGATGAGATATGCACCCAGCCACATATCAAGATCATCAACAAAATTAGATTCTGTTGAAATCCAATCGCTAAGACGCCCTCCATGGCTACCAGGTAAATCACAGTTATGAGCTCTGACGTGTTCAAAAAACTAAAATACAAAAATTGTGCGCTCTGACTTTTGAGGCGACCGACTTAGTTTTGAAGATTTCAGATTTCAAGTATGAGCACGTGAGGAGGCATAGGATCTCAAGATTTCACTTGTAAGACCTTGACTTAGTCTCCTGCATTCCGTAGTTTCTAATATGAAGCATGGACGCGTAGGTCTGCCGTCAGCCCGATCACACGCACATGCTACTCTCTATCTCTTCAGTTCATCCATGGGTTGTTTACCTCTGCCTGCGCGTACAAGTCTCCCCAGCTGGAGTTGCATTACCTATTGAAGTAGTATATAATTATATATGTCCTGACCCCGAGGCACCAGCCTCGACTGCACCGGAGAATCTTATGAGTTGCCGACTTGATCTGTTCTATACTTGTATTCCAAGAGTATCTTGATTAAATCTTGCTTCATACATGTCGTCGTTCATAAGACAGATCGACTACTCACATTGCTGGTCCGGCAATCTGGGTCAACGCTCGCCATTAACCCAGCTTGCTGTGCTAACTATAACCATACTACAATACTATATAAGGATATCCTTGAGGCCCTCGATCACAACGGCAAGCAGCAACAGCTTACATAGTCTTTCCATCGATTAGCTTGCACCAGTTGGCAGCAGCAATGGCGGTGCATGTTAGTGTGCTCAGGGTGGGTATCCTCTGCTTGCTGGCGATGTCGGCATTGGCGTCGGCGCAATACCCGTCGTCCCCAAGCTCCCCGGACTCGTATCCGTCCCCGGGCTCATACCCATCTCCGGGCTCCCCGGACGGCCACGAGGGGGCGGGGGAGGTCGTCCCTCCCAGGAACGTTACCTGCAAGGACACCGACGGGAAGAGGCCGGGGTGCACGGGCACCTGCCCCGACCGCTGCCCCCAGCAGTGCATCGTCCTCTGCCCCGACTGCAAGACATTCTGCCGTACGTACTGTTTAATTTGACCTTTTTAAAATTCTCTTTAATTTTGAATTTATTGGTTGGGTGTTGGGTTTGTGATGAAATAGTATAAATATAATGCATGTTCTGGTGAAAATAGACGACGAGGTAAAGCCGGCGAAGCCCGTGCCTCCACCGGCCATGTTCGTGTTCGGAGACGGGGTGTTGGACGTCGGAAACAACAGATACTTGCCCAAGGTCGAAACGGAGGAGGGGCACCCCCCTCAAGTCTCCCAATCTAGCAGTGGCAGGTTCAGCAACGGAGCCAACTTGGCCGACAGCATGGGTACGTGCGTGCCAAACCCATGATACATCCTTTTTTTCAGAAAAAAGGGGGATAACCCCGGTCTCTCAGTTAACACATCATATGCCTACTCATCGATCGATCATCCATGACTGTTTTGCTGGTTGGTTTTATGGTGTCCAGCAACATCTATCGGCTTCCAGCAGAGCCCTCCAGCTTACATGTCGTTGAACGGTGGGCTCAACATGTGGGGCGCCAACTACGCCTCAGCGGGTTCCGGTATCAAAATCTCCACTGTAAGTCAACCCATCGCACTAAATTTGCATTTGTGCGAAATTACAAACATTTGAAATGAGAGATGCATGCAGAACGGAGAACGGTCCATCTCCTTACCGAAGCAGCTTGAGCACTTCAAGGTGACGAGGTCCCAGATGGAGGCCAAGCTGGGTGGCGACGCCAAAGTGCGCGAGCTCCTCTCCAAGTCTTTCTTCCTAATTGGCACCGGTGGCCAGGACCTCGATCCAAGATGGAACGTTGTGTCCGGATACCCACGGTCACAGACCGAGCTCCAGGAGCTCATCACTCTTTACGGGGAAGCCATCTCGTCCCTTTATGACATGGGCGCCAGGAAGATGGCCATCGTAAACGTTGGCATCATCGGTTGCATGCCACATCCCTACAGGTATGAGTGTGATGTTGTTGTCCGCCATGCGCAGGAGTTCGAACTCCCCTCGGAGTGTGCCTAGCCGCGCCGCCCGCACGCGATCCGCGCCGACGACAACCACGGGAGTTGCAACAACTCCGGCGGCGGCGATGTCATGGCTTAGGAGGTAAGTGTTGAGTACGTGCTCAGAAAAAGTGAACGCCGTTCGTGCGGCGGGTGGCGTACGTGCGCCAGGAAAATACCTGTGTCTCTGTGTCCTTCTTCCTCCTCCAGTTCTCTTCTTCGCTGGTTTGAGCCACAGAGAGAGAGAGGCAGCAGCTAGGGCAGTCTAGGGCATAGCCACGGCAACAACAATACCAGAGCCTGAACGAGAACGCCACCGCGTTCGACGCGGCCCTGAAGCCCCTAATGGCTGGCCTCGCGTCCAAGAAGTCGGGTCTCTCCTACTCCATCGGCGACTTCTACGGCTTCACCACCGCCGTCTTTGCCAACCCATCAAATTATGGTACGTAGCACAGTAAACTAGAACTGATACTCTTTCTTCTGATGAAAATTAACCAACCACTAATGCCCTATTTACATAGGACACCCCAATCTGGGAGCAGAATTCCATTATCTACCAAGAACGCACATGTCTCCAATGTTCATTTAATTGTGGTCTGTTTCATTGTTTAATTGTTGTGTTGTATGAGGTGCAGGGCTAGTGAATACCCAGGACTCCTGCAGCGAGTGGAGCTACCCAGACTGGACGTACTGCTACAACCCAGACGGTTACTGGTTCTGGGACCCGGAGTTCATGACAGATAGGGCCGCCAAGCTGACAGCTGCTGCGTTTTACTATGGTCCACCCCAGTTTACATTTCCAATTACCTTCAAGGCTCTGCTGGAGAAAAAATAAACTCATCTTGTAGTATTTTAGTAGTATGTATTTGTTTCCACTCCAATTGTGCTATTGGAGCAACCGGAATATGCAATAAGTATGTCAGGAAGAATAAAATAGGTCATCTGTCCGACCTTTATATCTACTAATTAAGATTACTCCTATTATTCTTCTTTGTACCATTATCTACAGCCAGAATTTTTGTGCCTTATGCTTCTGACAACGGACCAAGAGAATTATCTTGATGACCGCAAATACATTGTTCGAACCACAGAGGCAATGGTTGAGCATGACTTAGCAGCATTTTCACCTGAGTGATCACATGTAAATAGCTTACTACTATCGCCCTTCTATAAGGCAACGAGAATAACAGTAAGGTAAACTAAGCTAGCAACATGAAAACGAACTGAAGCAGCAATTCTAGAAACGGGAAATAAAGACAGGACGCAAATACTAAGCGAGACTATGAGTAATAAAACGCTTTAGGACAACAACTATTTTAACATGCAAAGATATAGTATGTGCCCCCGCAAAAAAAAAAATCCCCCTCCCCTGCCCCGGTGCAAAAGAAAAAGATATACTGTCTAAAGCAAGTTGGAGGGTGAAGCTCAAACTAGACTGAACCGGTGGGGTTGGTTCTTCGATTTTTAAAGAAACTCAATCTTTCCAAGTTGCTTAACGGCTTATGACACATCAAGGACCAAATTTCGTAGAACCAACATTTTAGTTTAGCTCTTAGCTTAAATTAACATAACTAACATTGACTCACATCACAATCGGCAAAAATATATTGAAATTTGTTTGCCAACAATTCCTTTTCTTTCATCTTTTCTTCACAAGCAATAGAAGCAAAAGAATAGTAGTACCAACATATGAACTTTTCTCAAGAAATAAAGAATAATAATTCAAATGAGCTTTTGAGCTCATGTTGAGTTTAACATAGAATAGGAGGCATATCAATGGATCTTGTAGGAATTTATTGGTCACTTCCATAATCCAAAGGGATTTCATGAAGAAAGAAATCTTTAGGATTCAAATCCTCCAATATTCTTAGGCCCCGTTCGGAGTAGATGTATAGAAAACAAAGGAACAAAAACATGTATAGGAATAGGATCGATGTGCTAGTACAAACCTATGGGACACAGAAACTAGGAATGTAGAAAATGAAGACGTTCGCTTCACAGGAAAGGGAAAATGGAACATGCAAAAGTTTGGGACCCACCAATTGCAGCACCTGACCGAAGCACCCCATGTTGTGGGTATCTAGTAGTAGCTTTTCTGTGACTCACCTCGGGACTCCGCCCCAAAAAGAGCTCTGGGCAGATGGTTTTTTCCCCCTGAAATCAGAGGCTATAGATACTTTCCTCCGGAAATATAGCAGTTCGTTCCTGCAAACCGAACGCTACTTACATAAAACTTTCCTCAGTTTTTCCTTCCTGCACTTTGCCTCCACAATTCCTTCAAACCGAACACAGCCTTATGAAAGTCCTACAGCCAAAGTGATCCTACAATCTTTTGGTTTCTTTGCTTAATACGAGAACTGAGGGCAAGAACCGGATTTCGAAACTAATTTATGTTTTCAAAAAATTATGACCAGTAGGCAACACGATTTATTTTGGTTTAATCTCTGTTTTCTCAGTTCATGGCCCTCACTCTCGATTAATTTGTCCATCAATAGTTGTGGGGTGAGAAGCTCAAATTGGCTCAGAAACCAACCTACCTACTATATTCTAGTTTTATGATGTGGTTTATCCTTACTGTGGTGGAATGTGATGTTGATGTTTGTTTTGTCTCTGTCTCATACCAATGATCCCAATTTTACTTTTCTTGCAACTGTATAAGACTCACTGTCTTTCTCAAAATCGGGTACTGAAAATTGGAAGCGCATTTAATCCTCTTGGTGGATTTTGGTTATTAATATCAACTTATGTTAAAGAACTAACAGATTAACTAGCTTATCTCAAGAAAAGTTCTAGCCAGTTGCAACAAAGGGATTGAAAGGTGACCCTCACAAAATTGCATGAAGACAAGTGTTGGCCCAACCAAGGAATTAGATTTTATGTTTTAGTGAGTTAAGATCACATTGCTCGTGCTAGCATGTTGAAGTGCTACGGGCTCTCGGGGTGGAATATATGGATACCCCTAATATTTCCATGGTTTACCCAGGGGTCCATGTTTTACAAACTTCAACCTTGATTACAATTTTTCTGCGAAACGGTATAGCCAGGACTTGCAATACGGCCAAGACCAACATCAAAATGCATTTAGGGATAGAGCAGAGAATGAACGAAGGAACAATGTGTCGCCATAAAGATCACATTGTTGCTGTCTTGATCGAATCAGAAGGCTTCGCTGCACCAGCCTTAAAGTGCTATGCCGGAGAGAAAATGCTCTAAATGCATTGTAAAATGATGTGGCTCCTCGACGACTCATGGATAGTGTCTGCGAAGTTCACGGCCATACCACATCATAAACATTCTTTGTATATCTAGTCCTGCTACGAGACATGAATGGTGGATTACGTAGAGACTTGGAGACTACATTAGGTTGCTAGATCCGCATAGCAATAATTGCTTCTCTTCTGATGTCTCCCATTCCCTCATGTTTTCAATGCATCTTCGATTTTCACCTATTCGATGTGCTAGCATGTCAGAATAGACGATGTTGTAACCAGCATAGGTGAATACCGATGTGATTTTTAGGGAATGGAAGCGGCCAGATTCTTAGAATTGGTGCTAATTTTTTTCCTTGATAGAAGAGAGAGTGCTTCTTGCGGTTGGCATGAGGAACTTTGTGCCTCACAAAGTTGCAAACTTATAGAGCCATATCTGCCAAGGAGAAAATAAGGAGTGACCATGTATACTTCTGTTATGTCACATTCCTAGAAGTTTGCCATTGCCCATAAAGGCATGATTCCATCTTCAGTCACTCATACTTCATTTTTTCTATAAATCATACCTTATCTATCGGTGGGGAGTACAAGTACACATGTGATCATGCCATTGAGTAGTTTCCCTTCTTTGTCGGAATTCTCAAAAGTGTGTGGCAAGTGGAAGGTTCATTGATTTCTCCAAATTTTCTATGTATCTCTGATTTTTTTGTCTTCTTTATCAAATTTCTAGTTTTGTAATTTTTCTCTTCTCTAGGGAGTTATTCATAGAGTCTATTTACATGTGATACGTTTCATCTGACCAACTTACTTGACTGACATCGGTGATTGCTAGATCTGAGACAGGCAACCAAATTGCTTCAAAATAAAACATGATTTTACTATACGAACAAATGATGCTATGTAAGAAACTCCTGCAAATCAGCGGAGATCACCAATAATATAATTCTCATTGTCCTTTCGGCAATCAAAACACCATTGGAAGGTACATAATCAAGCAAAAAAAAGTACAGCCTTGCATGTTCATCCACACATGGATTTTTTTTTTTGCGAAAATGATGAGAACTATTATAAGAGTTCACCCGAAGTACAAAGCATATCAAAGATAATAAAAATTACATCGAGATTCCGAGGCCATCGAACAACCACTATTGCCGCCGGAAAGAGCCGCCAACGCGGCGCTGTAGTCCTTCGCTACCAGAGCAAACTTGATCTTGTCGATGACAGCTGGAATGTTTTCATGCACATGCCCCTAAGGACCTGTGCCATGTAGCTGCAGTTGTCACCATTAAAACCTTGCATACATTTGAAGCACATGACACCAAATCCTGCCACATGACGAGAAATTCTAACCTCACCGCCCCAAGGAGACGACAGTAATCTATGCCAGAGCTCCACTGACTACGCCTAGATGGACAAACTCAAGGAGGATCGGAGCCTGGAAGACAAACTCGAAGAAGAAGTGTCGTCGTCCGCCCGAGCTCCGTGCCTACGAGGACTAAAAAACCCTAATCTAAACTACTAACAAGGTCGGAGGCACCGGGCTTCCCTCCCCGCCACCGGCCGTGGGGGTGGTTTGCAGAGGGGAGGCGAATCCACGGGCTCGCCAGTGAATACTGGAGCGGAGAGTTTGCACGAGCTGGCTAGGGTTAGGGAAGGAAACAAGAGAAAGTCTTCATGTTCCTCCGCATATGGTTTTGTTGTTGTGATTACACAAAGAACAATAATGTGCATCCGAAACAAATATGTGAATATCGTTATATTTTTACTGAATGTTGATGGTAGCCTATTTCTCGGTCTAATGTTGAATGTAAATGTTAGTTGTTTTGCTGCTTATAGTGTCACCAATACAACATCAACAATTTTTCCTCTTTTCTTTTGCATGGATGATGCTCATAAAATTTTACAGGAATATTCCCATATAGAGTGATTCCGAAAGTATGCGTGTGCATACTCAACAAAGATACGAACCATTTCCCATAACAGCTTCCGTTTCTGCCATACTACATGCATTGTATTTCTAGGGTAGAGGGTTGGTGCAATTTTCTTTTTCTTAAAGAATTTTTATTGTCTTCTATTGTGGCACCAAAACCAAAGTGGTGCAGATATAGAAGATTTCGCTGCACCAACCATAAAATGCTACAGTGGAGAAAAATGCTCTAAATTCATTGTAAAATGATATGGCTCCTTGAAGACTCTGGGATAGTGTCAGTGAAGTTCACATCCATGTCACAACGCTTTATTGATAATACTCAACCGGCTGTGAAGCATAGAGACTTAGACTATGAGCGCTCTATCAAGAAGTCATATCGTGCACAAAAAAAGAAGGAGCTCGAGTTGGAGCTCAAGCCAAGCAGTTGGTAAAAAAGCGGGAAAACTGTTCCCCAGTTGGGAGAACATGCAGTGCAATCGATCCCCCGCCCATTGTACAAACACATGTGAGTACCGCCGATCAACTGGTAATAACCGACGATCATAGAAGGCAGACTAAAGAGGCCGATATCACTGTTGAACAACTCCTAGGCATCGAGGAACTCCCAGGGTTAAAAGAGGAGGAACTAAAATGGAAATATGTCCGCGGCCAACGTCTGGTCAAGCCTGAGCAGATCCGCTTCTATCAACGAGAATGCACAATTTGCATGACTGATACCTGAGAGAAGTAAAGACCGATCGAGAGTCCCTCATGGTGACAGTCAAGGCAGAGTATTACTTCCATGCAAAGATATGTGGGTTCAGTTTGAAGACATATTTCATTTATTCAATAAAGACGCACTCGACAAATCTATCGTTAGTTGCTATTGCCTATAAATGATTTCCGTCTGTAATTTAAGTCTCTAGCTAGCTGTGCTTGTTCATTACATGTAATTATCCTCACTATATTCTTTTCTGTGGTATTATGCAGAATGAAGATGTATAAAATGAAAAGAGTTGAACGCCATGGCATTGGGTTCATTGACCCAAATACAGTTAATCAAGAGACATGGTTACAAGAATGGTCGAGAAGAGACACAGAGAGAAGCTTGCTACAGTTTTTGAAGCGACTAAATAATCAACCAAAAATACTACTTCCTTACAACTTTGGGTGAGTGTTACTATATCTTGTACTACAAATTCTGTTTTTGCTTACTAGATGTTAATAAGTTTAGTTGATGAGTTATGCACATGCCCGCTTAATTATACAAATGTGTGCGCATGCAGTTTTCACTGGAACTTGTTAATCATTGACGTTCACAAGGGAAAAGTTCAAGTACTGGACTCGCTATATAAAGATAGTAATGAATACGCAATCGTGAGGGGGATGGTCGACA
This sequence comes from Aegilops speltoides, assembly GCA_021437245.1. Lineage (NCBI taxonomy): Eukaryota > Viridiplantae > Streptophyta > Magnoliopsida > Poales > Poaceae > Aegilops > Aegilops speltoides. Next base: position 22,284 of record JAHHZJ010003631.1, read on the forward strand.
GGTAATTTCAATCATTATCACACTATGTCGGCCTCTTTAGTTCATTTCCTGATACCAACTAATTAATAATTTCTTTTTTCATTTTCTTTGCCGGCGGGTAGGGCTTGGCAAAAGTTAATCAAAGAGGTTGAAGGCGAATGGAAACAACAGCTGAAATGGGTGCGACCTAACGTAATTAAGTACTACTAGCTACGATTTGCGCATCTCCTTAATTCTACTTTGATCAATACTATTATCATGCTTGATTAATTATTATCTGATTGAATTCTATTCTTCTAAAGGCCATGAGGCAGTAGCCGGGGAATAGTTTATGTGCGTACTACGTTTGCGAGAACATTCGCATGACGACGTCTGAAAGGAGCACTTTGGGTACGTTTGCCAGAACATAATTCACAAATCTTTTTTTCATGATCTAATATATATACACACAACTAATATATTCATATTGATCTCGTTCTTTAATAAATATGCAAGAGATGCAGGATCACCTCCTACCAAAGGACCGCGTACGAGCAATTAAAGATAGAATAGTGGAATTTTTGGTCGACCAGGTCACACATCCCGAAGGAGAATTCCATTACAAGCTGTAATGCCTGCATGTAATAGTCTGCAAATTGTAGGAGAAATTTTATGTACCAAATTATGTGTGTGTGTATCTATCTATATATAACGTGTACAGTATGTAGTAGCGTAAAATATGTTTGAAATAAAAATAATTAAATGGACAACACAAAATTAAAAGAAAAAATAAACCATAATTCATAAACCCCTAATCCTTTTAGTCCCGGTTGGTGTCACCAACCGGGACTAAAGGTCCCCCAACCCCCAGCATCGGCTCGTGCCATGTGGTGGGCTTTTGGTACCGGGTCGTGTTAAACCGGGACTAAAGGAGGGGGGGGGGGGCTTTTGTCCTCACCCTTTAGTGTCGGTTGCTGAGCCGGCACTAAAGGCCCTTACGAGCCGGCACTAAAGCCTGATTCTGCACTAGTGTTACTAGCACGCAGTTCCGACATACTCCGGTATGTGACCTGAATTATAAAATATCGAGCCTATTCCAAGCACACATTTAAGAGTTCAAGATGCTGAGATATTTGTATATTTGATTTGGCAGTAGATATCGTACTACTTTGTTAGGTGCTTCCCTTGACAACGAAAATGTGATTCAGTCTCTTACAAAGAGCACTTGTCGTTTTTTTAGAAAAGGGGGATTCCCCGGCCTCTGCATCAGATCGATGCATACGGCCTCTCTTATTAAACAAGTAAACAGGGTCTGAACAATGGTCTTACAAAAAAAGAACAAAGGCAGCCTATAGCTCACATACAGCATCGACTGCAAAGCAGAAATGAGAAAAGCCACAACCGGCTGGCATAATAGCAGATAGGTAAACTAAATGCCTATCCTATTACATGATCGCCATCCAAACCGGTTGAAGATATCCCGTGCTACCGTCTCCCACCGGACAGATCCAGTAACCAAACGCTCCCTGGCCTCCGTCGGAGTGAGTAAGGACCAAGTACGGATCAGCGCTGTAGCCCGGAATAACACCTGCAAAAAATGAGTATTTGTTGTCCTGTTAAAAACCAAATCGTTCCTGCAATTCCAAATTTCCCATAATAACGCACATACTCCTACACGAATGTGTCTGGCTGTTTCGGACTCAATCCCAACCAGCCACGCCCCAAATAACGTGTTTACTGATCTCGGAGGAGTAATATTAAAGGCAATTTGCACGGTGCGCCACAACCCTTGTGCCAAAGCAGTCAAAAAATAAATGCTTGATAGTCTCATCCCGATCACAGAAACTACACCTAGTAGATCCTGTCCAGTTGCGCTTAACTAGATTGTCCTTTGTAAGAATTACTTGTTTATGCACAAACCACATAAACACTTTAATCTTCAAAGGAACCTTAACTTTCCAGACCTCCTTGGACGTAGGTATCACCGATGAATTAATAATATCAATATACATCAATTTTACCGTGAACACCCCAGTTCTAGTTAGTTTCCAACACAACTGGTCAGGCTCAGGATTTAGCTGAACTTCCATCAGCCTACGGACCAAGTGAAGCCATGCTTCCCATCGAGGTCCAACAAGCACTCTCCTAAACTGTATGTTTAGAGGAATAGACTGCATCACTGTTGCAACAAGAGTGTCCCTAGGCTGAACAATATGATATAGTGTTGGATATTGTGTAGCCAAAGGCGTGTCACCCGGCCACGTATCCTCCCAGAATCGCGTATCATCTCCATTACCAACAATACATCTCGTTCTGTTGAAGAAAGCGGCTTTAACCCTCATGAGCCCTCTCCAGAATGGCGAATCTGTAGGTCTGAGAGTGACTTGGGATAAAGTCTTTGAGTGCAGATATTTACTACGTAAAATCTGCGCCCAAGTTGCCTCTGTCTCAGAGGACAACTTAAACAGCCACTTACTAAGGAGGCATCTATTTTTGACTTCAAGATTTTCAATACCAAGTCCCCCTTGGTCCTTTGGTATGCAGATAATATCCCATTTGGCCAATCTGTACTTCCTCTTAGACTCATCACTCTGCCAAAAGAAGCGAGAACGATAAAAGTCTAGCCTTTTCCTCACCCCAACTGGGATCTCGAAGAAAGATAACAGAAACATAGGTAAACTCGTGGGCACCGAGTTAATCAGAATCAACCGGCCTCCATAAGACATGAGTTTTCCTTTCCAACAGCTTAGTTTCTTCTCAAATCGATCCTCGATGCACTTCCACTCACCATTTGTTAGCTTACGATGGTGTATTGGAATACCAAGATACGTGAAAGGTAGAGACCCAATTTCACACCCAAACAATTGTGTATAAGCTTCCTGTTCGTCTTTGGCTCTACCAAAATAGAACAACTCGCTTTTATGGAAATTAATCTTCAGCCCAGACAATTGTTCGAAAAGGCATAACACTAGCTTCATGTTCCTCGCTTTGGCCAAATCATGTTCCATAAAAATGATTGTATCATCAGCGTATTGCAGGATGGACAAACCACCATCAACTAGATGAGGCACCACTCCCTCCACCTGACCGGCCTCTTTGGCCCTCCCAATCAGGATTGCTAACATATCAACCACAATATTGAACAGAATAGGCGACATAGGGTCGCCCTGTCTCAGACCCTTGTGCGTTTGGAAATAATGGCCTATGTCATCATTAACTTTAATGCCCACACTGCCTTTTTGCGTGAATGTTTCCACTTGATGTCGCCAGCGCTCATCAAAACCCTTCATTCATAAAGCTTGCTGAAGGAACGGCCATTTGACTTTATCGTAGGCCTTCTCGAAATCCACTTTGAAAATAACACCATCTAGTTTTTTCGTATGAATTTCATGAAGCGTTTCATGAAGGACCACAACCCCTTCGAGGATGTTCCTATCCGGCATGAAAGCCGTTTGAGAAGGTTGAACTACAGCGTGCGCTATCTGAGTAAGCCTGATCGTCCCAACCTTAGTAAATATTTTGAAACTGACGTTGAGAAGGTAGATAGGCCGAAATTGCTCAATTCTCACGGCATCTGTTTTCTTAGGCAACAACGTTATCGTTCCAAAATTAAGTTGGAACAGCTGCAAATGTCCCGAGAACAAATCATGGAACATCGGCATCAGGTACCCTTTGATAATATGCCAACACTTCTTGTAAAACTCAGCCGGGAAACCATCCGGCCCCGGTGCCTTATTACATTTCATCTTGGCAATAGCCTCGAAAACTTCCTTTTCCGAGAAAGGGGCAGTTAATACATCATTCTCCACAGTAGTAAGTTGGGGGATATCGCTAACCCTAGACTCATCCAGGGATACATAGCTCTCCTCTGGTGGTCCGAACAACCGTTTATAGTATTCAGTAATGTAGAGCTTCAGGTTATCCTGGCCGACTAAAGTACCCTCATCTTGCTCTAGCTGGAAGACCCTCTTCTTCCGGTGCTTGCCATTGGCAATCATGTGGAAGAACTGAGTGTTCGCATCCCCCTGGACAACTTTTCTAACCTTTGCCCGCAATACCCACTTTAATTCTTCCTCACGGAGCAATTCCTTCAGCCTCATCTCAGCCTCATGCTTAATATGTAGCTCAGTGGGTAACAGAACCATAGTTTCTGCTTTAATGTCTAAGGTTTGTATAAGTGAAAGGAGTCGTTCCTTCTCAACCTTATACACTCCACCTAGATGTTTAGCCCACCCACGAAGGTAAGTTCTGAGGTGCCTAATCTTGTTCTGCCAGCGTTCAATGGCATTTCTACCTCCTACATCTTTAGCCCATTCTCTGGCAACAAGATCCAAAAATCCTTCTCTTTCAAACCACGCCAGCTCGAAAGAGAAAACATTTTTGTTACCCGAGTAAGTAGCCCCACCAGAATCGAGCAACAAAGGAGTGTGATCAGAGATCCCGCGAGAAAGAGCCTGAATAGTTACAACGGGAAACTTCTGTTCCCAAGCAACACTAGCCAGAACCCGATCCAACTTCTCGTAAGTTGGATTTGGCATCGCATTAGCCCAGGTGAACTTCCTACCTGAAAGCTCAATTTCTCTCAAATCTAAGCTTTCAATAATGGTATTGAACATAAATGACCATCTCCCATCGAAATTGTCATTATTCTTTTCATCGCGTCTTCTAATAATATTGAAATCACCCCCAACCAGAATTGGGAGCTGCCCAGACCCGCAAACTCTAACAAGATCTGCCAGGAAATCAGGTTTGAACTCGGCCTGCGCTGCCCCGTACACCGCCACCAAAGCCCAGTCGAAACCATCATCTTTGGACCGCACCCTGAACTTAACAGCAAAATCCCCCATGACCACACTGCGAACTTCGAGAGAGTCACATCTAACACCAAGTAAGATTCCCCCCGACCTGCCTCTCGGCGGAAGACAATGCCAATCAAACTCAATTCCCCCCGACAACGTATTGAGAAATTGAGGTGAGAAATTTGCTCTACCCGTTTCCGACAAGGCAATAAAGTCCAAACTATGCTCAATAGATGCCTCCGCAAGGAACCTCCTTTTAGCCAAGTCCTTAAGACCTCTGCTATTCCAAAAGATTCCTCTCATATCTCATCATGAAATTTTTTAGCCGTGCGAATCCTAGCGCTCCTACGGACTGCGGACATCGGGTATGTTTTGCGCTTCCACTTGCGCTTAGGGCTGGTCGGGCCCTCCCGGTCCAAAGTGCCCGTAACCGTTGGGGTATCTACTTCCAACCCGATATTGTCGTCCTCCTCCTCCGGCTCCTGGAGGGGCGGTGCTAGATCATCACAGAAATTATCAAGAACTCGAACGCCCAAGGCATCAATCTCAGAATCGTTCATTGGTTTGACCGCAGCTAAGTTACGAATTACTTCTAAAGCCCTCTCGGCTTCTAGATCAAGCAAATCGTTAACAGAATTAGTAACTTCACCCTCATTACTACCAAGTGAAATTCCTAATTGGTGTGCCTTATACACAATTTGATCGTGCGAGAAATGCATAATAGTATTGGAAGTATTTACGGACATACCAGTAGTGACTTGGACGTCACGAAGCTTTGCCGCCCTCACGGCACAGCGCTGCTGCATGTCGTCAACCTCCGGATGGCTCTGAAGCCGACAACTCATGCGTCGGCCCTCAGCTACCTGGTCCGGTATCCCGCCAAACAGAATAACCTCCTCCCGCGAGAATTTATCCGGAGAGCGACCGCCTGTCACTCCCCGAACATCCACCCGGTCGCCATGACCAGGTGAGAGCGCCGAGTCCAGCACTGGGGAGGCAAAGGCCACCTGCCTCCTCCCCCCATCCACTCCGGACCGCCTGTCCGGAGTGCACGCCACAGTCCCGAACGGGGCGCCCCCCTCGGGCACCGAAGCAGACGGGAGCGTTGAGGCCGCCTGCCCCAAACCCTCCCGCCGAACTTGACCAGCCGCCTGCAGTGTCCGCCCATCCACAGGCGTAAGAGGAGCGAAGGACACCTGCCCCGGCCCCCCTACCGTGGTCCCATCGTCGCTCCTGGTATCCTCAACAGGAAAAGGATGAGAGGGGGCCTCCAAAGCAACCTGGTCCGGACCCCCAGATGAGATCGGACCCCCCTCCTGCACGACAGCCACGTCACCGCAAGTGGAAGTAGGCGAGTCCACAATATCCAGACTCGCAACCCCACCAGAACCCTCCAAACCCGCGTCCTCAACATCCAATGCCGGTAAAGAGTACTCGAACTCCTCAATGGACTCCACCCGCTCGCTCCACAGACTCAGAGGTGCAGACGCAGGACCAAAGGAACCGAATCTCAAAGTGGTCGATGGCACAGACGCTCCAGGTGCCGTCCGTCCTCCTGCTGTCTTACTCGTCGGCTCCGGCCTCTTGGCCATCTCACTCTCAGAATGATCGGCCGGTTTTTCCTTACCAGCCGTATCATCGTCACCTTCACTCATGTCATCGCCAGTGGCAGCTGGAGCCTCGGCAAAGAGGCTATCATCCTCAAACTCAATCTCGAGGCTGTATACCTGCCCACGAAAAGCCCACTTAACCACGTCGGGCACGAAGTCGATGCCCAGAATACTGACCAACAGACGAGCAATCCCATGAGCTCGAGTAAAAGCCATATCCACTCGCTCGGTCTTTCCCACCATGATACCGAGACTAGCAACCACCTCAAGGCCCCCGCAATAGCGCAGACGAGCCCCAAAAGCGCAACCAGGCTGGATAAGGGTTTACCACGAGGCTCAACCAGCTTCCACCGGAACTCAAGTATGGCCTCCGTGCACTGGACCTTACACATCCCAAAGCTCAGCAACCTCTGTAAGTCCTCCACAGTTGGGAACTGAACCCTGAATAAGTTGGTCTCCAGCCTGACAAGCTCCCAATGGAAGTCTCCTGGTGCCAACTCCCGGAGACGCTGAATAATCTGAGCCTCAGACACTTGACCTCTAGTCACTTTCACTACCCCAGTTGTTGTACTGTGCTCCTCCTGAGGAACCTCCCTCTCAGTCGGTGACTCAAAAAACATGACTTCAGAACAGAAGACACCATATGTCATAAGGCTCGGTATTTGCTCCCGCAACAGCGGACACGCTCCAAACTCGTGTGCAGGCTTACCATCGATAACAAAGCATTCTTTCCTTTTCCTTGGCAAACTTTGCAGCCCTTTCTACCTCAATTCTATCAGAGCCCTCCACCGACATAGCCTGAGCCTCGACCTCAACAGGAACCTCGACAGCTGCCAGTTCCGTCACCACGTCCATAGCCTGGCAAGACACGTCTGTCTCCTCAGAAATAGCATCGACCACCGTCTCAACCGTAGTATGATGTTGCCTTGGACGGTACCGACCCCCTCGGCCTCCTCGGCCACGATTGCCACGGAAACCGCCTCGGTTACGATAAGCCGGCCCAGCAGCCCCTTCGACAAAACCACCTGGCGGCCCCAAGAAAGGCCTCTCAGCAGAACCATCGCTTTGCTTTATAGCTATGTCTAAACTTTAAAACCCAATCAGGTCATGTTCGTTTAACTAGGTTTAGTAATTTCTCCTATCAATAAAACAAGAAAGATATATTGCATTGAAGATGGAATTGCCAGTGTAAGCTTTAGACTATCACCTACTTGCGGAGTCCAGGATGCCAAACTTCTAGCTCTCTGACTCCAAAACTAATAACTAAACTGTAAAGCAAAGCTGAAACAGGTGCAAAATTAGAGAGTGGACAGGCACAATCTCTGCTAGTTCAAAGAATGACAAATGAAGATTAATAAGGTGAAGACGTGTGCAGTAGTCAGGCATGGTGGGGTTAGGACTAGTTTACTTGCAGCCAAGCAAACATATTGTTATCTACAATACTTCGATTCAGCCAAGCTGAAAGTGCAGAGACCCCTTTCGGTATTTCAAACAATAGCACTTCATCAGTCTCATTTGGGTAGTGTGTCTTATTTGGGTAGTAAAGGGAAGGGCTAGTAGTATAATGAAGAGTGGTCAGGACGGGGACTAATATATTGCACAGCTAATACTGCCTTCATCAGTACTTTGTGTCGACATTTTGCCATCCATGAGGGCAGCACTACGTAGTACATTGCCAAACTAGTCAAGCAGTACCTATCATTTTTTTCAACAAATAGCTTGAGATCTCTCCTTACCATCTCTTTCTAAAACATGTAGAATCTGACGGATAAAACATTTGTGGTAGTTCTTCTACTCCTGGTAGTGCTACTCCTGGTTCACACTGCCCAATCACCCCAGTTTGAAACGGTGTTGGTGATGGTGGTGGTGCTTCTACCTCGACCCGTGGCTCTCCCCTTCTGGTTAGTCCTCTACTCGCAAGATGCATCATTTATGGTTAGAACATTTCTGACGCGACAAACTAGGACTAGATCAAATGCCATGCTAAACGGTTGTTGTTCTTCAATTTTGGAGTGATGATGCTCCTGTCGGTGGACTCCGGGTTTTGGCAGTGCTCGAAGGCTGACGGTGGTGTGGTGGATTATGCTACGTGTATTTGTCGTGGATTATGCTATGTGTGACTTCATGCTATGATGATGATTTTATATATTAGGTTTTGATGATGTTTATGATGTTATATTGTTGGTTTTGATGGTGATGATGGTATGTGTGATGGATATGCATGATATTATATATGTGGTTTAGGTAAGGATGTTATATATGTGCTACTATAGCCTTTTTAATTTGCAGGTCAGAAGCAAAACAAAAAAATAAAGAAAAGTTGACAAAAACTATGCCGACGGTTTTGCCGTCGGCATACCCTGAACACCACCTCCTAGTTGTTGACACATGGCATGTATGCCGACGGTAAAGCCATCAACGTAGTTTGGAGATATGCCGGTGGCTTTGGCCGTTGTCATAGTTTTGGAGATACGCTGACGGCTTTGGCTGTCGGCATAGACAACTGCCGGAGTGACCAGACAGCGACGCGTGGCAGGTATATGCCGACGGAATAGCTCAAATCTACGTCGACAACTTTGCCAAAGCTATGTTGACGGCTCAAAGCTATGTCGACGGCTAGCCGTTTAGTGTGCCGATGGTGGCCACATGACAGCAAACTTTTTTTTTAGAACGAAGACGCTAGGAGCGTCCGGATTTAACTGAATAAAGCCCACAACAGGCAGCATACACGAACTTAAAGTCTTACAAGACAACGAGCACCCTCAAAAGATCAAGCAAGGCGAGGCGAGGAGATCAAAGTTAGGATTACAAGCCATATCCGGCTGAAACCAGGCTCGCAGAGATGAAACCAAAAGAGGCCATAGGATCCTAATGTGGCGACACAGGAGCTCTTGCCAAAGCGTAGATCTGACGAAGACGGGCAAGAGCGAGCTGCAGCAGATCAACGTCTTGGCGCCTTCCCAACGGCGCCCACTGCTGTAAGAAGATAACACATTGAAGATTACATCAGCGGGGTGAGAAGGGAAGGAACCCTCGATAGTAAGCTTACTGCTAATATGCCAAACTGCCCAAAGTAACGCCTCTACGCAACTCCACAAGACACGCCTAGAAGAGCCATTAATGGACGACAGGATAGCACACATCTCAGAACTAGACCTCGGATCCCAGTCCCGGCCTGCGGCCTCACGGACCGCACTCCAAGCGAACCTAGCAAGGTGGCATTGGAAGAAGGCATGATTAGTGGTCTCTGGCTCCCCGCAGACCACGCAGGGCCTGTTAGCCGGGCCGTTGCGTTTGGCTATGATGACGGACGTGGGAAGTTTGTCATGACAAAGCTGCCACAAAAAGACTTTAATCTTGAGCGGCAGCCTAGCTTTCCATAGCCCGAAAGCCACCTACTGGTGGGGGCCTCTAGCAAGGGCTTGGTAAAGGGAGTTTACTAAGAACTTGCCAGAGGCGTTGAGGTGCCACGACACAACATCCGGGCCATGGGATAGAGTCACCCCCCCAACAAGAGTCAACAAGTTACCCAAACTTGTTGTCTCCGGGCCTGTGAGTTCGCGGCGAAACAGCAGCACCGACAGGGACTCAGCCAAAGCTTGGGACACAAAAATGTTAGGCTAGAGAGCTATGTTAAATAAGTCTCTGAATCTGGACCAAAGAGGTTGGTCATCAATCCAGAGGTCCAGCCTGAAGCGAGCTGAGTTCCCGTCATTAACCTGAAACTTCGCCCCCATGGCAAAGATTTGTTTGAGCTCCTGGATGGAGTTCCAGAAGGGAAATCCCCTCCCTGTGGCCGCAAAGAAGTTGCTTGTGGGAAAGTATTTGGCTCTGAGAAGGTAAACCCACAGCCCCGTTTCCCTTTAAGACAACTTCCAGATCCATTTGCACATGAGCGCCACATTCACGAGCCTCGAATTCATCACCTCCAGTCCCCCTGGGATTTAGGACGGCACACGGCCATCCATTTGACAAGGTGGTATTTCCGTTTGGGGCTGGCTCCTGCCCAAAAGAACCGGGACCAAGGTGTATCGAGATTGGAGTGTACACCATTGGCCAGAAGAAATAAGCCCATGGTAAACATGGGCAGCGAGGATAGACTAGAGTTGGTAAGAATTATTCGCGCTCCCAATGACATGAATCTACCTCGCCATGGCCCAACCCGGCCCGCTACCGTGTTGCACAGGGGGCCCAGTCCAGAATGGTAGGAGCTCGGTTGACACGATCACTGTGTTGACACGATCGTACGCTTTTTCAAAGTCTAGTTTAAGGAGAATCGCTGGTTGCCACGAATGTTTGAGCGTGTGAACGATCTCGAGGGGAGCGACGGGCCCCTCCAGAATGTTGCGACCTTTAATGAACGCGGATTGGTTCCTACTGATAATACGATGAGCTACCGGAGACAAACGCGTAGAGTAGGATTTGGAGCAAATTTTAAATGGCATGTTGATCAGTGCCATGGGTCTAAACTGCCTAATATTGTCCGCAGCCTGCACTTTAGGGATTAGGGAGAGGATCCCAAAGTTCAAGCGGGAGATGTCCACTTCCCCACACATAAAACCGTTGCACACCCCGAAAATCTGTCCCTGGAGGAGAGGCCAGAAGCGTTTGAACATGGCACCGGCCAGCCATTTGGGCCAGGCGCCATGTCTGCCTTCATGCCGTGAACTAACACATCGATTTCCTGAGCATGAAAGCGAGGCTAAGGTCCTCGATTTTGGCGGCCGACACCCTATGCGACACATCCCACAGATCGGCGCAGAGACGAGCCGAAGTGGGTTCGTTGGTGCCCATCAGTTGGATGTAAAACTGATAGACGTGATGAATGATGTCCTGTTGACACAACAAGAGCCCCTGCTCCAATTGTAATCTTAGGATAGCGCACTTGCGACGACGGCCATTCGCGTACACGTGGAAGTATTTCGTGTTCGCATCGCCTTTCAGGGTCCACTTAAGCCCCCCTCTCCTGCAACAATATTCTTTCTCGAAGCGCTTTGACCTGTCCCTCCAGGTCGTATTGATGTGCCCACTCAAGCTCAGAAAACGGGCGGGCATCGGCTTGAGCATCTAGCACCGTGATCTCCTGAACTAGGCGCGCTCGTCGGAGCTTGTCATCGCGCCCTTGGTTGGCCCCCCAACCTTTGAGTGACGCGCGCAACCCTGCCCCGGTGGCAACCCATTGCTCCATGGGCCCCCGCTGCGGGCCTAGTCTATTAAGACACGCATCCCACTCCTGTCTAAACGGCTGGTCGAAGTCTGGGATTTCGAACCAAGCTGTTTCGAAGAAGAAACGTGGGCTACGCCGCAACCTGTCTTCCCCGGTGGACATAACCAGCGGCACGTGGTCTGACCCAATGCGAGTCTCTGCCACCAACGAGCAAGTGGGGAACAACACCTCCCACTTGGACGTCACGAATACTTAGTCCAACACAGATCGCACCGGCGAGAGCTGTTTGTTGGTCCAGGTGAAACGCGCCCCGGATCTGGCCACTTTCCAAAGTGCCATAGAGGCAATCGCGTTGTTGAACATGGAAACTCTATTCCAGTTAATATTCGCGTTGTTCTTGTCCTCCCCCGAGCGGATCAAGTAAAAATCACGCCCCATCACTAGAGGGTGATTGAGGGTGCTCAAATGAGTAACCACCTGAATCTCATCCGAGAACTCTAGGGATCGCGAGTGGTCGGCATGGCCATATACTACGATCACATCCCACTCACGGAGCGTCGCCCTATGCCGGACGTGGGCGTAGATAAAAAGGTGCCTGTCTCCCACGACATCACCTCGAAGCATTCACTATTCAGGCCTAGGAGCATGCCGCCCGAGTGCCCTCGAGCAGGGGTCTAGGACCACACGAATCACTACATGGCAGCAAACTTTGCCTAGAGACATACGTAAGCCAAGAATTTTTAGAACTAGTCATCAACCCGTGCATTTGCACGGGCTAGTCTATAGAATATTGATGAATTGCTATGATTTGGGTTCATTCTTGTTATTTACTCTTGCATGCTTCGAAATTCTGCCTTTATTAATGAATTGCTATTATTTGGGTGACCATGATTAGGTTGTACAGAAGCCTCAACAACCACTAGTAGATAAAGAGTCTAATTTGCAGCTGATTAGTCCCGGTTTGAAATTGAGCCGGCACTAATGTGACCATTAGTGCTGGTTCCAACGGCTAGGCGGGCCGCTCTCAGTAGTACCGGTTCGTGGTGAACCTTTAGCACCGGTTTGTGCCACGAACAGAGAGTGGTGGCAGTATGTTGTCAGACTGGGGCCCGTCCAGCACCTTTAGTACCGGTTCGTGGCACGAACCGGTACTACAGGTCATCCTGCATATAAACCCTTCGTCCAGCTTGCTATGTTCTTCCCCCTTTCCCCTCTCCTCTCTGTTCTTCCTCGCTTCCCTCGAGCTCATCACACATTTTGCCCAAATTTTGTCAAGATTTGAAGGCCCCCATCCATTCAAGTGATCACAAAGGTTAGCAACTTTGTCGTTTCATCTCTCATTGCTATATTAGCTCTTGCAATGCTTTATATAGTGATTAATTTGTGGGTTTTAGTAATTTAGGAAGAATTATATGTGGCAGTTTATTTGATTTATATGCAATTTGAGCTTAAAATAACTCTTAGTGTGCATATGTAGGTGTCGTTTACTTAGTGCCTTCCCGTCTTCATCATAACCACCATTGATCGTCCACACCGACCCGTCGCCGGCACCACCTTGTGGTGAGCCTCTTGTTCTTATCTTTTTTATATAAAAAATCATGTTTGTGTGATTTATATATATAGTTACTTGTATAATTATTTTACCCGTACGTTGTTTGTTATACATAGTGCCATGGTTTTGATATCCGTCCCCGTCGGCCCTCGTCCGTGTTATGATTCGGATGTGGTATATTCTCTTTTAAAACTATTTGTTGCATTTCGTGTTTATGACAAATTATGCCCATCAAGTTGACATAGATATTTTTATCTAGGAGGTATGTGAACGGGAAATTCCAATCGGCCCTATTGTCGAGAGGTTAAAATTTAGTTGAAGAGAAAACGAGTATTGGAAAGAAAATTTGAAAATAATTGAGGAGGAGAAGATGGAATTGGAGTTGCATGTTGCCGATGTCATTGATGATCACAAGATCAAGATGGAGAAATGCGGTTGAAGATTAGAAAGATTAGAAAATATGCCATTGATTGTGAGGCTTGGTATCATTATGCTGTTGGATCAATTGTTACCTTAGTTGCGATCTTGATCGCATTTGTTGTTGCATTTAAATGCTTTAGCTAGAGAGTTATTTGTATGTTGCATTTAAGTGTTGTATGAAATTTGTGTATGAACTTGTATTAATTTGGTATATTCGGTGGTGTGTAATGAAGATGCGCCGGCAATGGATTTACGATGACCGATGCTCTCCCCAGTTCGTTGATGGCATGCATACTTTTCTGATTGCGGCTCAGGCAAGCAAGCGGGCGGATGGTTTTATGCCTTGTCCATGTGTTGGCTGTAAGAATGACCACATTTACTCTAACTCAAGGACCATTCACGTCCACCTGTTTGAGTCCGGTTTCATGCCCCACTATAATGTTTGGACCAAGCACGGAGAAAGAGGGGTTATTGTTGGGGAACGTAGTAATTTCAAAAAAATTCCTACGCATACGCAAGATCATGGTGATGCATAGCAATGAGAGGGGAGAGTGTCGTCCACATACCATCGTAGACCGTAAGCGGAAGCGTTATGACAACGCGGTTGATGTAGCCGTACGTCTTCACGATCGACCGATCGAAGTACCGAACCTACGGCACCTCCGAGTTCAACACACGTTCAGCTCGATGACGTCCCGCGAACTCCGATCCAGCAGAGTTTCACGGGAGAGTTCCGTCAGCACGACGGCGTAATGACGGTGATGATGTTGCCACGGACGCAGGGCTTCGTCTAAGCACCGCTACGATATGACCCAGGTGCAATATGGTGGAGGGGGGCACCGCACACGGCTGGGAGAGATCAACAGATCAACTTGTGTGTCTAGAGGTGCCCCCTGCCCCCGTAAATAAAGGAGTGGAGGAGGGGGAGGGCCGGCCCTCCTATGGCGCGCCCTGGAAGAGTCCTACTCCCACCGGGAGTAGGATCCCCCCCCCCCCTTCCAAGTAGTAGGAGTAGGAGTCAAGGAAAGGGAAAAGAGAAGAGAAGGAAGGAGGGGGCGCAGCCCCTCCCCCTAGTCCAATTCAGACTAGGCCTTGGGGGGCGCACAGCCTCCCCTCTCTCTTTCCCCTAAAGCCCAATAAGGCCCATATACTCCTCGGCGAATTCCCGTAACTCTTCGGTACTCCGATAAATACCCGAATCACTTGGAACCTTTCCGATGTCCGAATAGAGTCGTCCAATATATCGATCTTTACGTCTCGACCATTTTGAGACTCCTCGTCATGTACCCGATCTCATCCGGGACTCCGAACTACCTTCGGTATATCAAAACACATAACTCATAATATAAATCGTCACCGAACGTTAAGCGTGCGGACCCTACGGGTTCGAGAACTATGTAGACATGACCGAGACACATCTCTGGTCAATAACCAATAGCGGAACCTGGATGCTCATATTGGCTCCCACATATTCTACTAAGATCTTTATCGGTCAAACCGCATAACAACATATGTTGTTCCCTTTGTCATCGGTATGTTACTTGCCCGAGATTCGATCGTCGTATCTCAATACCTAGCTCAATGTCGTAACCGGCAAGTCTCTTTACTCGTTCCATAATGCATCATCCCGCAACTAACTCATTAGTCACATTGCTTGCAAGGCTTATAGTGATGTGCATTACCGAGAGGGCCCAGAGATACCTCTCCGACAATCGGAGTGACAAATCCTAATCTCGAATACGCCAACTCAACAAGTACCTTCGGAGACACCTGTAGAGCACATTTATAATCACCTAGTTATGTTGTGACGTTTGGTAGCACACAAAGTGTTCGTCTGGTATTCGGGAGTTGCATAATCTCATAGTCATAGGAACATGTATAAGTCATGAAGAAAGCAATAGCAATGTACTAAATGATCAAGTGCTAACCTAACGGAATGGGTCAAGTCAATCAAATCATTCTCTAATGATGTGACCCCGTTAATAAAATGACAACTCATGTCCATGGCTAGGAAACTTAACCATCTTTGTTTCAACGAACTAGTCAAGTAGAGGCATACTAGTGACACTTTGTTTGTCTATGTATTCACACATGTACTAAGTTTCCAGTTAATACAATTCTAGCATGAATAATAAACATTTATCATGAAATAAGGAAATAAATAATAACTTTATTATTGCCTCTAGGGCATATTTCCTTCAGTCTCCCACTTGCACTAGATTCAATAATCTAGTTCACATCACCATGTGATTTAACACCAATATTCACATCTGTATGTGATTAACACCCATAGTTCACATCATCATGTGACTAACACCTGAAGGGTTTACTAGAGTCAATAATCTAGTTCACATCACTATGTGATTAGCACTCAAAGAGTACTATGGTGTGATCATGTTTTGCTCGTGAGAGGAGTTTAGTCGACGGGTCTGTCTTATTTAGAGCCGTATGTATTTTGCAAATATTCTATGTCTACAATGCTCTGCACGGAGCTGCTCTAGCTAATTGCTCCCACTTTCAATATGTATCCAGATTCAGACTTAGAGTCATCTGGATCGATGTTAAAGCTTGCACCAATGTAACTCTTTACGACGAACTCTTTTATCACCTCCATAATCGAGAAACATTTCCATAGGCCTCACTAAGGATAGTCTTGACTGCTGTCCAGTGATTTACTCCTAGATCAAAACTGTACTCCCTTGCCAAATACAGAGCAAGGTATACAATAGGTCTGGTACATAGCATAGCATACTATATAGAACCTATGACTGAGGCATAAGGAATGACTTTTCATTCTCTTTCTATTTTCTGCCATGGTCGGGTTTTGTGTCTTACTCAACTTCACACCTTGCAACACAGGCAAGAACTCCTTCTTTGATTGTTTCATTTTGAACTACTTCAAAATCTTATCAATGTATGTACTCATTGAAAAAACTTATCAAGCGTCTTGATCTATCCCTATAGATCTTGATGCTCAATGTGTAAGCAGCTTCACCAAGGTCTTTCTTTGAAAAATAACTTATTCAAGTATCCTTTTATGTATCCAGAATTTCTATATCTCAGTATGAAGGTACTGCCTGGCTTCTCGTCGAATATAAAGGGAATAATAAATATGGCAGAGAAAAAGTTCCAGAATCTAAAGTCTCATGACTGCCGCGTGATTATGACGCAACTGCTTCCGGTTGCATTGAGGGGGCCACTACTAGGAAAAACGCTTATAGATAGAAGTTTACCAGTAGCGTTTGTTTGTGACCCAATGCTACTAGTACTTAGTAGTAGCGCTGCCCAGAAAGAGCACTACTGGTATATTTTAGCAGCAGCGCTTGTTACCAAAACCCACGCTACTGCTAAGTGTAACACACCACAATATCTGATCACAAAATATTGGCAGCGCTTGTCGCCCAACCAGCGCTACTGTTAGTTTTTGATCTATAGTGCTTGTTGATATAAACGCGCTACTGCTATTTTTTCTATCTATAAAATTTTACCAGTAGCGTGTTATTTTTGACCGCGCTATATGTAGTGCACCACCAGCCGTAGATATTTTGCAAGCTGCCATAGCAGTAGCGTGCATAGTAGACCCACGCTACTGCTATGCCCGCTAGCCACCTACCACCTTTCCCCTCCTTCCTCCCCTTTCTTCTTCCTCCCCCTTCCCTTTCTCCCCTTTCCTTGCACCTTGCTTGTTCCAATGCTCTCCCTCCACCACCCCTCCATTAGAGCCCTCCCTTCCCCTCTTCTTTGCCCTTTCCATCACCCCCCTCTTCTTTGCCCCTCCACCACACCCCTCTTCTTTGCCCTCCACCACCCCCTCCGTTAATGCCCTCCTTCCCCCTCTTCTTTGCTCTCCACCACCCCCTTCCATTAATACCTTCCCTCTTCTCCTCTCCCTCTCCTCCCACTCGCTCCCTCTCCTCCTCTCCCTCCATTAATGCCCTCCCTCCCCCTCTTCTTTGCCCTCCACCACCCCCTTCCATTAATGCCTTCCCTCTTCTCCTCTCCCTCTCCTCCCCTCTTCTCTTCTACTCTCCCTCTCCTCCCACTCTCTCCCTAGCTAGCTAGCTAGTTAGAGCTATATATCAATAGAGCTACTAGGTAACTAAGAAGAAAGGTGCTCGATATCCCTCTCGACACATAGGTGAGCAAAAAAAGGTGTTTGTGTGGATAGGACCGAAACTATATATATATATATGAGCGATATGAGAATATATATACCAAATTGTGTGTGGCATAATTTGAGTTGCCTACATTGTGTATTTGATGAAATAATGTGGGTGACATTAGTTGCCTATGTTTTGCCGAAATGTTGATTCAATTCCGTTTCGGCGAATTTCGGGCATGCAAACTCAATATGTCCTATATTTAGGGAAGGTCATGCTGAATTTTTGTATGAATTTGATCCATGCATGAATATATACGTGGTTATAATATTTGCTCCGCCCGCAGGTGATCATGAAGGTCAATGGAAGGATGGTGGAAAGATACTGGCAATCCACTGTGGATGACATGTATGAAAAAAGACTGAGGGATGTTTTATGTCCGTGTCGAAAATGCAAAGGAATAGTCAGGCTCGACCCCTTTGAGGGTGGTAAATTCAAGGCGCACCGTCTCGTGCATGGTTTCATGCATGGCCATACTCGGTGGATATGTGAAGAAGAAGAAGATGATGATGATGATGATGACGAGGACGTCGACGGGGCAGGAAATAACGACATGGGGCCACCAGATAAAGAGATGACCGATTATGTGCTCGAAGAGGAAGACGGCCTCGGAAATGTCGATGGCGAAGAGGCAGTTCAAGGCGGAGAAGACGCGGACACGCCACCATATTCGTCGCTACTAAGTTCAGCCATGCGGGACCCGCATGTTCGAGACCTGCTTCGCAAGAAGACGACTAGCAACAGAGTTGCTTCTAGAGAGGAGGCCAAACTGGCACAATTGGAGGTAGACTCGATGACTCCTTTGTATGATGGTTGCAATAATCCCGAGGTGACCTGCTTGAGTTTCACCCTAGAACTTCTAAAGATGAAGGCAAAAAACAAATGGACAGATACAAGCCTGGATGAGCTTCTGAAGTACCTAAAGAAGGTTCTTCCCGCGGGAAGCCTGTGTCCTACTAGTGTAGAGGAGGCAAAGAAAATCGTGTGCCGTCTTGATATGCCACATATTAGATATCACACATGCATCAATGATTGCATCATATATCAGAACGAGCATGCAGAAAAAACCATCTGTCCAAAGTGCAATGCTTCACGATATAAAAAGGCTGGAAAGAAAGCTCCACAGAAAGTTGTATGGTACTTTCCGATCACTCCGCGTCTACAGCGGTATTTCGTAGATCCTAAGGAAGTAAAGCTTATGTGCTGGCACGCGGAGAGGGTGAAGCCAGATGACGGAGATGAACAAAGGCTGAGACACCTCGCAGATGCTAGCCAGTGGAGAGCATTAAATGCTGAATTTGAATTTTTCACAAATGATCCAAGGAACATCGTGCTTGGCGCTAGTAGTGGTGGCATGAATCCATTTGGCAACCAGAACACCAATCATAGCACATGGCCCGTGTTTGTATGCATGTACAACCTCCCCCCTGGTTGTGCATGAAGGAAAAATACATACACATGGCTATGCTTATTCAAGGGCCGAGACAACCGGGAAATGATATAAATCTATATCTCGTGTTACTGAAAGAGGAGTTACAGACCTTATGGACAACGCCGGCCAAGACATGGGATGCAAGCAAAGGAGAGTATTTCTACATGAGAGCCACGCTGATCAAGACGGTGCAGGACTATCTCGGTTACGGCTATCTCTCCGGACAGATGTGCCACGGATATTGCGGATGCACGAGGTGCATGGATGATACAACTTCTCTGCAGCTATCGAAAGATGGCGGGTCTTCGAAAATCGTGTAGATGGGGCATCGAAGATGGATCGAGAAGGATGACCCATGGAGAAAGCATGGAGATCTATTCAATAGTAAGGCTGAGCATCGAGGTCCTCCACGTAAGCATGGCGGTGCAGAAATATATGAGTTATTGAAGAACTGTGAAGAATGCTCCTCGCCGGGAAAGACGAAGAAAAAGGCGCCGAAGCCCCTACTGAAGATATGGAAGACGAGATCTGTTTTCTGGGACTTGGAATACTGGCCCATACTCGAGACGCCTCATAGCCTTGATCAAATGCATATCACAAAAAAATATCCTTGAGAGTTTGCTTGGAACATTGATGAACATGCCGGAGAGGACCAAGGATGGGCCGAAGGCAAGAAAAGACTTGGAATTTTTGAAAATCAGGAAAGATCTTCAAATGCCCGGTAAAAGATCGTCAGAGGAGACCGAGACGGAGACGGAGACGGAAGATAGGGGCAAAAACGTAAACAAGAAGGAAGAACAATATTGCCCCCCTCTTGCTTCACCTTAGATCCAAAGGAGGTCGATCAATTGTTCAAGTGCCTTGCCGGAATCAAAGTTAGTTCCGAATACTGTGGGAAGATAAGCAGATATCTGGACACTAAGAAAAAAATATTCAGTGGGATGAAGTCTCAGGACTGTCATGTGATGATGACGTAGTTACTCCCGGTTGCACTTAGAGGGATTATGGACACACATGTGCGTGAGACGCTTACTGACCTATGCCACTTTTTTGATGCTATCTCTCGAAAGTCGATCAGTGTGAAGCAACTCCATAGGCTACAGGAAGAGATCGCTTTCATACTGAATGAGCTAGAGATATACTTCCCGCTCGCGTTGTTTGATGTCATGGCGCATCTATGTGTCCACATCATGGACGGCATCATTGACCTAGGGCCGACATTCCTGCATAACATGATGCCGTTCGAGAGGATGAATGGGGTAATCAAAGGATTCGTTCGTAACATGTCCCATCCAGATGGAAGCATAGCCCAGGGATATCTGACCAAAGAGTGCATCTCTTTCCGTGAGAGTTATCTGACCAAAGACCGTGTTGTTGGTTTGCCCGTCAACAAGCACTGTGGAAGGCTCGAAGGCGAAGGTCACACCAGTGGTCATAGGGATGTGAATGTGTTACGCTCGGGCCGACAAAACGACCTTGACAGGGCAAACTTAGTAGTGCTACAACACCTAGATGTGCTAGAAGATTTCGTGACACTGCACAAAGAGACCATCGCAAAGAAGTACCGTGACCGTGGGGTGCACAGGACGGATGCTGAAGTTATTAGAGAGCACAACTCCACCTTCTTGTGTTGGTTCAAAGAGCGAGTTCTGGCTAATCCCCCGGACGAGGGTTTTCTCAACGGAACACTCATATATGCCTTAGCACATGGCCCCTCGACCAACCTCGCGACTTATCAAGCATACGATATCAACGGATACACATTCTACACGGAGGAAAAAGATAAAAACAGTGATGACCAAAACTTAGGGGTGACGATGGAAGCCATGACCGGGAATGTAATTGAAAGATATTACGGAAGGGTCGAAGAGATATGGGAGCTTAACTACTCTGGATTGCATAACGCGACGATGTTCCGTGTCAGATGGGCTAAAAATGTACACAGAGAAAACCGACATTTCACTACCATGTGTATACCCGACTCCGATGATAGCGGTACCGTCAATGCCACCGCCAAAAATGAGCCATGGGTACACGCTATACACGTGACACAATGTTTCTTCATAACTGATCCGATCAATCCCAGCCGTGTTGTCGTGAGGAGAAGCAAAAGGAGCATCGCCGTAATGGATGGAGTCGCCAACGAGGAAGACTATCACTAGTACGGTGATCCGGGAAGATGATGCTGATGACGACGAAACATATGTCAAAAGAAGAATGAAGATTACATTACCTACGAAAGATCATAATCCCTGGAGAAGGAAAAGTGACGACCATGGGCTCAATTATTCAACAACGAACAAAAGAGGGAAGAAGATCAGTCTGAAGCATCGTTGTCGCCCACGCTGACAAACTAATCCCAGAGTTTGTGAGTGTCTAGCTATTTTGTATACCGTCGATAGCGGTCAAATGATGTAAGATATATATTATACTAATTATTAACCAGAGGGTAACAATGGTATATTGCAAAATGAAAGAAAAAGAAAAAGAAAAGTGCAAATGAAAGAAAAAGAAAAAGAAAAAGAAAGGAAGTTTTGCAAAATGAAATGAAAAGAAAAAAAAGAAACTAATAAGTTGTGGAAAATGAAATGCAAGAAAAATAAAAAAATAAAAAGAAAAAGAAAAAAAAAAGAGTTAGCAGTAGCGCATTTTATCCAGGGAAGCGCTATAGCTAAGAAAAAGGAAAATAAAAAATAAATAAAGAAAATATATAGCAGTAGCGCGTTTTTGCTGGACCAGCGCTATAGCTAAGTTAGCTATAGTGCGTTTTGCCAACACGCGCTATAGCTAAGTTAGCTATAGCACCGGTCCGCTCGATCCCCTCAGACTCTCTCTCACTCGCTCCGCTCGATCCCCTCTTGACTCCAGCCCCGCCCCGCCGCCGACGCCCACTCCCAGCCCGCCCGCCGACGCCAGCCCGTCCGCCCGACCACGCCGCCGACGATGCCAGCCCGCCCGCCCGACCACGCCACGACGCCAGCCCTGCCCCCCCCCGCCCGACCCCACCCGCCTGGTATGCCCCCCGCCCCTCTTCCTTCCTCTTGACCCCTCAGCCCAGCTCTCTCTCGACCCCTCCGCTCTCTGCAGATCGGCGACCCGACGCCGACCCCGACCCCGACGCCCAGCAACGCCAGCTAGCACTAGACAGGTGCCTTAATTTAATTGAGGTTGGTGTTAGTTAGCTTAATTTGCTGTTAGTGCTAGTTAGTTAATTGCTGTTAGTGTTAGTGTTAGCCCAGTGATAGTTAGTGTTAATATTGATGAATGTGTGCTGCTGAATCATGCATGATTCAGTTAATTCGGTGTGTGTGTGATGATTTGGCTACTATTGAGATCTTCTATGTAGTGAGATTAGTTTTGCAGCTTATATTGATGATTTGGCAAAATATTGACCTAAGTGAACTATGTTGTGCCGGAAATGTTGATTCATTTCCATTCCAGCAAATTTCAGGCGCTCTATATGTGCACTTTCTAGCAAAGGTCATGCCTAAATTTTCCGTGAATTTCGGCATGACTTGTGCTAGAAAGTTGGACATATCGAGTGCTTGAGATTTGTCGCGACGGGAATGAACGACATTTCTGGCAAAACAAGGTCGTCACTTTTTTTGTCATTATTCACTTTATTATATGAAGCTCGATAATGAAATGACTACGAAATTGAACCCTAGGAAACATGACCGACACCGATGAGGCCGGAGGTTCTCACTCCCAATTAGGTCGAGCACACGCCTACCTCGACTTTTTGGCGGATCAGGAGAGACAGGAAGCTGGGTGTCCGACGGATGACGACGGTGGTGGCGCCGCACCACTAATCGATGCCACCAACGACACCGCTTCGAGATCAAGGCTGATGATGTTCCTAACTATAGCACGGAAGGTGGGACCTCCCAAGCCAGTGAGGAAAAGAAGGAAAAGAGGACACGACGCCCAAATGAGCTCGGCACCGAAAGACTGGTGGTCACGGCGGTGCACCCTGGCGAGTTCGAGCCAATAGAGCCGCGAGAAGTGGCAGCGTGTTACGGCAACCAACTAGCATGCATCCTACGGGATACCGCTAACATCAACACCACAAAAATACGGAAGAATGATCAATTGAAGAAGCTGCTTCTAACTAGGTTGCACGCGAGATTCCAGTTCCCCGGTCGGAATGACGATGTCGACCCATGGGATGATGAGGGCATGAAAAAAATCAACAACAAAACCCTAGGGAAGTTCAGCAACGCATTGAGCGCTTGGAAAACTAGGGTGAAAAGGCCGATTCAAGTAGACCATGAAACCTACGCCGAGATTGTTGCAGACAATCCAAAAATTACGATAGAGGACTTTGAAAGGTTCAAGGAGAGTTGCAATGAAGAAGCTGCCAAGGCCAGGTCGGAGAGAGGCAAGCAGCTGCAGGCAAAGAACATGGGGAACCACCGCAGCTGCTATTATAGCGAGGACCCCGAGGCCAAAAGACAGAGAAAGAAGTTCAGTCAAGTGACTATCGACGAGAAGGTGGCGCGGGCTGATACGTCTCCAAAGTATCAATAATTTTTGTTTGCTCCATGCTATATTATCTACTGTTTTGGGCAATATTGGACTTTATTATCCACTTTTATATTATTTTTGGGACTAACCTATTAACCGGAGGCCTAGCCCAGATTTGCTGTTTTATGCCTATTTCAGTGTTTCGAAGAAAAGGAATATCAGACGGAGAGTCAAAACAGAACAAAATCAACTGGTGAAGTTATTTTTGGAAGGAAACCCACCTGATGGACTTGGACTCCACGTCAGAAGATACGGGAGGTGCTCACGAGGGTGGGGGCGCGCCCACCCCCTAGGGCGCGCCCCCTGCCTCGTGGGGCCCACGTAGCTCCACCGACGTACCCCCTGCACCCATATATACCTACGTATCGTAAAACTTCCAGAACAGAAGATAGATTGGGAGTTCCGTCGCTGAAAGCCTCTGTAGCCACCAAAAACCTCTCGGGAGCCCGTTCCGACACCCTGCCGGAGGGGGGAACCCTCACCGGTGGCCATCTTCATCATCCCGGCGCTCTCCATGACAAGTAGGGAGTAGTTCACCCTCGGGGCTGAGGGTATGTACCAGTAGCTATGTGTTTGATCTCTCTCTCTCTCTCTCTCTCTCTCTCTCTCTCGTGTTCTTGATTTGGCACGATCTTGATGTATCGCGAGCTTTGCTATTATAGTTGGATCCTATGTTTCTTCTCCCCCTCTACTCTCTTGTAATGAATTGAGTTTTCCTTTGAAGTTATGTTATCGGATTGAGTCTTTAAAGATTTGAGAACATTTGATGTATGTCTTGCCGTGTTTATCTGTGGTGATAATGGGATATAATGTGCAACTTTATGTATGTTTTGGTGACCAACTTGCGGGTTCCGCCCATGAACCTATGCATAGGGGTTGGCTCACGTTTTCGTCGTGATTCTCCGGTAGAAACTTTGGGGCACTCTTTGAGGTTCTATGTGTTGGTTTGAATAGATGAATTGAGACTGTGTGATGCATATCGTATAATCATACCCACGGATACTTGAGGTGACATTGGAGTATCTAGGTGACATTAGGGTTTTGGTTGATTTGTATCTTAAGGTGTTATTCTAGTACGAACTCTAGGGTTGTTTGTGACACTTATAGGAATAGCCCAACGGATTGATTGGAAAGAATAACTTTGAGGTGGTTTCGTACCCTACCATAATCTCTTCGTTTGTTCTCCGCTATTAGTGACTTTGGAGTGACTCTTTGTTGCATGTTGAGGGATAGTTATATGATCCAATTATGTTATTATTGTTGAGAGAACTTGCACTAGTGAAAGTATGAACCCTAGGCCTTGTTTCCTAGCATTGCAATACCGTTTGTGCTCACTTTTACCACTTGTTACCTTGCTGTTTTTATATTTTCTGATTACAAAAACCTACATCTACCATCCATATTGCACTTGTATCATCATCTCTTCGCTGAACTAGTGCACCTATATAATTTACCATTGTATTGGGTGTGTTGTGGACACCAGAGACTCTTTGTTATTTGGTTGCAGGGTTGCTTGAGAGAGACCATCTTAATCCTATGCCTCCAACGGAATTATAAACCTTAGGTCATCCACTTGAGGGAAATTTGCTACTGTCCTACAAACCTATGCACTTGCAGGCCCAACAACGTCTACAAGGAGAAGGTTGCATAGTAGACATCAACCTCTTTTCTGGCGCCGTTGCCGGGGAGGCTAGGTAAGTGAAGGTATATCTTTAGATCTTGCAATTGAATCTTTTTGTTTCTTGTTTTAGCACTAGTCTAGTTTATAAAAGAAAACTACAAAAAAAATGGAATTGAGTTTGTCTCATACGTTTCATCTTTTTAATATCTTTCGTGAGTATGATGGAAAGGAAATTTGTGCCAAAGTGTTAGAAGAAGAATGCATTAAAATGTTTGGCATTAAATCTTTGAATGATGAGCATGATTACAATGTTGTTAGTATAAACTCCTTGAATATCCATAGTACTAATAATGATTGCTCTAGTCATAATGAAAATATCTCTCATAAGCATGTCAACCTTTGTGGAGTGCTTGTTTGCATTAACACACCAAATAAAGAAGATAGATATTGCAAGAGGCATAAGTACTTAGAAACCAAATTGTTGCAAGAAGAGCTAGATGAATGTGCTGAAAGATTCAATATTTTTCATGCCCCTTGTGAACTTTGCAATGAACATGGACATTTAAAGCTCCAATGCTATTTGTTTCATGATCAAGTCGTGTCCAAATATTGTGATAATTTGATTACCCTTGAGCATCATAAAAAACTTAGCCTTCTTTTGGGTTATGAAGAAATGAAACGTATAACTGAGGGTATTCCAAAATTTAGTCTTGGATAAAATTCTTGATTTTGATCTAGAAAATATTTATATGTATTGTGCGGTGAATTGCATTGAAAATCCTTATATTGCCAATTACATAAAGAAAAGAAAACAAATAGAAGATGAAGAGAATACTAATGAAAGGGAAGAGACTTCCCAATATCCTTCTATTATTTCTTATGATGAATCAGGTAACGAGGAGGAGCTTTCTATTCAACCAATCTCTTAAGTAAGGAGCTCAAAGAGGAAGGTTGAACCTACACATAATGTGAAGAAGAAAAAGAAAAGAAGAAGCAACAAAGGTAGAAAGGTATCCCTCCCAAATGATTTTGCTCCTACTACTCATTGTGATGATGATAATTGCTTTACTATTGGCGTTATCCATACTATTAATGATGAGAGTGATTATGCTTATGATATGAAAAGGCCCAAGCTTGGTGAAGCTATGTTTGATGAGGATGACATTTTTGAGAATATATTTGATGCAATTAATGTTTGTCCCAAGCTTGGGGATTCTATGCTTAATAATGATGATATTTTTAGCCTCTCAAGTTTTGATATGCAAAGTTGTTATGATGATAGCATGCCTCCTACCAATGATGATTATATTGATGAAAGTGGGTTTGGAAGAGTGTCAACTTTAGGAAGGAGTGATCCCACTATTTTGGAGGATGTTGAATTTTATTGTGATGAATACGAAAGTGGATTTGGAAGATTGTCAACTTTATTTAGTGATTCCACTATCTTGGGAGAGGTTTCAATCGATTATGATGAGACGAAGTTGCTACTTATGATGATTATTGTGATGAAACTTATGCTATAAAAAGTAGTGATGATTATATTGATAAAACTTGTCATGATTATGATTACCCTTTTTCCGAACATTACTCTTTTAATGTCGAAACAATTTTTAGTGTTCAAGTCTCTTATGATACTCCCACTATTCCGAATGAGAAGAATTTTGCTTATGTGATGAAATTGCTCCATTCACAGTGAATATTGATCCGAGCATCCAGTTAAATGATGAAGATTGTCCATAGTTACGGCGCAAAGGGACACACGCGAAGAAAAAGTTTCACACCCAAAGATCCCAGTCTGGCATGTGATAGGCTTCACCGTCATCACTTTCTTCTGTAGTGACTTTCCGGACTTATATATCTGGAAAGTGCCGCTTCAAACAAACTAGAGGGAATCTTTGTAATAGTTAGGGTACTTATGTGTTTTGATATTTAAAACGCGAAGAAATTTTATGTACAAAAACTGGATGCACTTCGTCTACAAATTAGTTCGTCAAATAATTCAAATTTAAACTATTCAAATTTGAAAACTACTCGCACTAACAGAAAGTTTGTATTATTTTGTACCTAAAGAAAAAAAGTCAGAAATAAATAAATGAAAATAAATAAAGTAGAAAAGAAAAAACTAAATCTTTTGGAGACAAAAACTAAATAAAAAAAATTTAAACTGTTCAAATTTGAAAACTACTGGCACTAAAAGAAAGTTTGTAATTTTTTGTACCTAAAAAAATATTCAGAAATAAATAAAGTAGGAAAGAAAAAAACTAAATGATTTTGAGACAAAAACTAAATAAAAAAGACCATCTACTGGGCCACAGCGGCCTGCATACGACTAGTAACCCAACCTGCAGTTGGGCCGGGATCTGAGACCGCAGGCCTAGTAGGCCTGAGGCGAGAGCGAGTTAGGCCCGAGCTTGCTATAGAGAGGAGTTCGAGAGCAGCAGCATGGCGCTTTTAAACAAAAGGCGCACCTCGGCTCGAGATGGGACTAAACTTGTTCAGATCAAGATTGCTTAGCGAAGACCCCTTTAGTACCGGGTGGTGGCTACAACGGTACTTAGTACCGTTGTAGCCACCACCCGGTACTAAAGAAGCGCTTCCGCCGCTTCGCTTGTTAAAGCAGACCTTTAGTACCGGTTAGTGGCTCCAAACGGTACTAAAGGTACGTTCTATATAATAAAACACTTTAAAAAATTCGTCAGATTGTTCTCCCTCTGCTTCTTCTCCCCTGCCCTGCGCCCCCCTGTAAATGCGTCCCGCCGCCGTCCCGTCGCCGTCGCCGCCGCCGCCGCCGCCGCCGTCCGCCAAATCCATCCCCATCACCGCTCGACACCATCGCCGCCGCCCCCGCCCCCGTCCCCATCGCCGTCCCCTCTGCCTCGCCGTCCCGTCGCCGTCGCCCGCGTTGTGAGCCCTCTCCCCGGCCCCTCTCCTCCCTCCAATCGGAAAACTTTTTAAAAAAAAAGGGTTTTTTAAGGTTTAAAGGGGAAACAAAAAAAAAATTTTTTTAAAAATTAAAAGGGGGAAAAGGAAATTTTTAAAAAGAATGTTTTGGGGAAAACCCCAAAAATTTTAAAGAAAAACCCAAAAAACCCCCAAAAAAATTTTTTGGGAAAGGGAAGGGGGGGGAAAAAAGGGCCCCAAAAAAAGGGGGGGGAAAAAAAAAAAAAGGGGTTTTTTTTTTTTTTGTTTTTTTAAAAAAAAATTTTTTTTGAACCCCCCTTTTTTAAAACCCAAAAAGGGGGCCCAAAAAAAATTTAATTCCCCCCCCAAAGGTTTTAAAAAAAAGGGAATTAAAAAAAAGGGGGGCCCAAAGGAAAAAAAAGGAACCCCAAAAAAAAAAAAAATTAAGGGGGGCCCCTTTTTTTAAAAATTTTTTTAAAAAAACCCCAAAAGGTTTTAAAAAACCCCCAAAAAATTTTTAAAAAAAAAAAAGAAATTAAAGGGGTTTGGGAAACCCCATTTGGGCAAACCCCTTTAAAAACCCCCCCCCAAAAAAAAATTTTTTTTAAAAAACCCCGGTAACCCCCCCGGGGAAAAAACCCCCCAAAATTTTCCCCCAAAAGGGGGCCCAAAGGGAAATAAATTTTCCCCAAAAGGCCCCAAAAGGGGAAAGGTTTTTTTTTAGGAAAATTGGGAAAGGGTAAGTTCCTTAAATGAAAACCCCAAAAAGGGGGGGCCCAAAACCCCCCAAAGGGGAGGGAAAAGGGGGGAAAAAACCCCCAACCGGGGGAGAAAAATCAAAAAAAAAAATTTTTAAAAACCCCAAGCCAAAAGGGGGGAAAAAAAAAGGGGAAAAAATTTTTTAAACCCCCCAAAAGGGGGGGCCCCCCCCCTTTTTTTGGGGGCAAAAGGGTTTTGGGGGGCCCAACCCGGAATTTTTAAAATTAAATTTTAACAAGGGAAACCCCCTATTTTCCCCTTTCCTTTTTAAAGGGCCCTTTGGGTGTGCTATTGAATAGACTTAATGATAGTTAAGGCATTTTATGAGGGCGCTACCAAGAACCCCCTAGCTTAATGTACTTTAATCCTCCATTATGTGGGCTGGCTGGGGTCCCAAGACTCTTATATAAGCCACCCCCTCCATGTAGAAGGGTTCAGACTCTTGTAATACTCATACTCATAATCCACTCGACCGCCTCAGGGCTCGAGACGTAGGGCTGTTACTTCTTCCGGAAGGGCCTGAACTCGCACATCCTTTGTCTCCACAACTGCTCCATAGCTAGGACATCGCCTCCTTAACCTACCCCTACTTCTACTTGCCGACTTAGAACCACGACAGCTTGGCGCCACCGTGGGGCTGGTGTTCTAGCGATTTGTGGAGGAGTTGCTGTACTTCCAGTACCTTCATCACGATGACTTCGGAGTTTTGAGCGCAGGGCACGAGATCCGCCTCGGTGTTTCTCACTTTTGTCGCCGACGACCAAGATGGCTCCGTGGAGGCCCCTCTTGACGCCGAGGCGCCCCGTCTGCTGGGCGACGACTTCGCTGTGTGTTCGCGGCATTTTGTTGCGGCAACCGCCGACCAGTGTCGGTCGACTCCTTTTTCAGTCACTCCGCCAGCTCCCACCAGCGAAGCGCCTGGTCGGTCTAGGCTTCAGCGGTGGGTGAAGCACGCGGTGGCTCGCATGACAGCCACCGCCAAGTCGCGCTATCGAGCCCGATGAATCCTCTACGGCCTGTTCGACTGCCGACCGGCTCCGAGAGAGCGTGATCCGAATGTGATAGCAGTGATCCGCGGCGGAGATTCTCATGGTCGACGGCCCTCGCAGTCCTCCCGGCCGCGCACGGCGGTGGAGCCGCCGGAGGAAGTGACCTGTGCATGAACACGAGGAGTACCAGCCCGAGACACTCGACTCTCACAGAGAGAGGATCTTCGCCGCAGAACATGGATGCGCTTACATACTCCCATCGCCGGAGAAACCCCGAGGCTCGGTTTTGAGGAAGCACGCCATTAACGTGGCTGAACGCACTCGCTCGAGAATCTTCAGCGAGCACTCGACGAGCGCTGCTGCAACGGCTCCCGAATCCAATCGACGCCGGCTCTTCCCGCCGACTCGTATACCGCGACGCTTATTCAGAATTTAGCAGCCGCAACTCGTGATAGCAGAGTCCATCCAGCCGCCCGGTCAAAGTCGGAAGAGGTTTGCAGCAGATCGTAGATTTACTCCGAGCAGCAGTGACCGTAACTCAGCCGTGTCGCAGCCAAGCAACAGATTCACGGCCGATCCGCCGCCGCTAACACCGCCCGGCCGGCTCACAGCCCCAGATCGCCTCCGCGCGGGAAGGACGCGACAACCGCGGGAGCAGCTTGGGGACCGATTCGACCGAGATGATAGGCGCCGAGTGCCCTTTCCTCCGAGGGAAGGGTCATACGCCTCGGCGACAAGACGACGAAGACAGTTCAAGACGGGCGAAGGGTTCCGCCGACCCTGTGGAACCAGGCTTTGATGCGCGGTCCATTATCGCAAGGCCTGGTCGACCGAACAGGGCCCATCGAGGAGGACACGAGAGGATGCACCCACCAGCAGCCGAAAGTGCATGTCTCCGTCCGTAATGTTTTAGCAGTGGCTATCAGGCCGCAGTGATTCCCCCAATTTCAGATTGGCAGCAGGAGTCTGCAAGTTCATCGGAGAATCTAAGCTCAAACTTGGCTTGAAGATTACCGAGTGGCTGTTCAGATTGGTGGTGGAAATGACGAGGTGGCTATGAAACATTTGCCCTCATGTTGGAAGGTTCGCCAGAGCATGGTTGAGTCAATTACCTCACAAAGAGAGATATATACTTGGGAGGATTTGTCCCGAGTATTCGTCAGGACTTTTGAAGGAACTTGCAAGCGACCAGCTGGTTTGACAGAGCTGCAAGTTTGTGTGCAGAAGACCAATGAAACTCTCCGAGAGTACATTCAGAGGTGGATTACCCTGCACAATACCGTGGAAAATGTGTCGACCATCAGCAGTTTGCGCCTTCAAGGACGGGTCAAAACAGAGAATTGAGTCTCAAGTTCGGTCGAACCGGGACATGACCTTGAGTCGAATGATGGAGATTGTTAGCAATACGCCTAACGGCGAGGAAGAAGACCGACTCAAGCTGCAAGTACAAGCCGAGTCGATCGGAGAAGGGTAATTCCAATGAAGCAAAAGCGCAAAGCCGAGCCAGCAGCTCTCGGAGAGGCCCCGCCGCCACTCAAGGGAAGTTCAAGGGGAAACCCAAAGGATCACCGAATCCAAGAAAGTGAAAGATAAAGAAGGAAATGACGGTTGGATATGCCATGCCATATTCACACGAAGAAAGATGAAGAGGGCAACATTATTTACCCAAAGCACACCACACGCCAAAGGTCGACTCCTCGATCCAGAAGCCAGGCAAACAGTCTAAGGACAAGGAGAAGGAGCCGACAAGGCCGAGATAAAGAGGACGGTGAGGAGGAATACCCGCATGTCAACTCCACTGATGATCTTCGCAGATGTGGAAAGCAAAAGTCGATCGAAAGTCATCAATCGAGAGGTGAATATGGTTGCCCAGCTAAGCCAAGTTATGTGAATGGTCCTGCACACCCATCACATTCGACCGCCCGATCACCCGACTCACATTGCCACCCCGGCGGCAAGCTGGTGGTCGATCCGGTTGTCGAAGGCACTCGATCGACAAAAGTGTTGATGGATGGCGGTAGTGGGCTGAATTTGCTGTATGCGGATACATTGAAAGGGATGGGCATTCCGATGTCCCGATTGAGCGCCAAAGAATATGAGTTTCCACGAGTCATACCGGGAAGAAGGCCAACTCACTCGCCAAATAGCCCTTGACGTGGTTTTGGTGATTCCAAGCACTTCCGCAAAGAAAAGTTGACCTTTGAGGTTGTAGATTTTGAGTGCATATCATGCCATTTTGGGAGGCTCGCTTATGCACGATTCATGGCTCGACCATGCTACGGTACCTCAAACTGAAAATGCCAGACCCAAAGGAGTGATCATCACACCGCGATAGGAAGAAGGCGTAAGAGTGCTTCCGAAGGGCTCAAAGATTGCCGACTCCCAAGTGTCGCCGGTCGAATTCAAGAGTATATGCAAAACGCAGATCCGAAAGTGATTTGCTAAAGTCTAAGAGGCCAGCCACGGAATCTGCATTCAAGTCGCTCGTGAGACAAAGCCCGCCCATATTCACCCGACTGATCCCGATGCAGCTCCGACTCACATATCGGCAACACTCGACTCGAAATAGGAAGAAGCGCTCATCCAGTTCCTCCGTGAGAACTGGGACATTTTTGCATGGAAGCCAGCTGACATGCCAGGTGTTCCCAGGGAACTGGCTGAGCATCGCCTTCGAGTCGACAAATCAGCGAAACCAGTGAAAGAGCATCTTCGGCGGTCCGCCGTCCAGAAGAGAAAGGCTATTGGTGAAGAAGTGGCTCGACTGTTGACAGCAGGATTTATCCGAGAGATTTACCACTCCGAGTGGCTCGCCAATGTTGTCATGGTCCCCAAGAAGGATAACTCCTCCGCATGTGCATTGATTTAAGCACATTAATCGGGCCTGCCCGGCGATCATTTTCTCTCCCCGCATCGATCAAATTGTCGACTCGACCGCTGGGTGTGAGAGATTGTCTTTCTAGATGCATATTCCGGTATCATCGATCCGCTCAGATGGACCCGACGAAATAAAAACAGCTTTCATCACTCCATTCGGTGCTTCGCTATATCACCATGCCATTCGCCTCAAGAATGCCGGAGCCACATTTATGCGAATGATTCGAAGTGTCCGCTCACTCGGATCACCGGAATGTGGAAGCGATATGGATGATATCGCCGTTAAGTCGCGAAAAGGTTCCGACCTGCTCGCTGACCTCGCCAAACATTTGCCAACCTCCGACGCACGATATCAAGCTCAATCCGCCAAAGTGCACATTCGGGTTCTGGTGGAAACTACTCGGTTTTCTCGCTTCGAACGAGGAATCGACGCTAACCTGAGAAGATCGCACTATTCTCCTAATGAAACGCCTGCGGCGAAAGTGCACGATGTCCGAAGCTTATTGGATGCTTGGCCGCTTTAAGTCGATTCATCTCACGACTCGGTGAAAAGGCATTGCCTCTTTACCGACCGATGAAGAAGGTCGACAAGTTCGAGTGGACTCCGAAGTTGATGCAGCGCTTGCCGAGCTAAAAGCTCGCTCTCCACCCAGCCGGTGCTTGCTGCTCCAATCAGCAAAGAGCCTCTGCTGCTTTACATTGCAGCCATCGGACAAGTTGTCAGCCTCAGGCTTACGGTCGAGCGGGAAGAGGAAGGAAACGCCTTCAAAGTTCAACGCCCGTGTACTATTTATCCAAGTTTTGACTCCATCCAAGCAGAGATACCTCATTATCGAAGCTTGTGTATGGTATATACATGACCACGAAGAAGGTTGCTCACTATTTCTCCGATCACTCTGTCACGCCGTCACGACGCCCTTTATCGTAGATCTTACATACAGTAGACGCAACCGGTCGAGTGGCAAAGTGGGCGATTGAACTTCTTCCCTTGATATCAAATTCGAGGCAAAGAAAGCCATTAAGTCCTGTGCTATAGCAGATTTCCTTGCCGAGTGGATCGAATAACAAAGAACCGATCGAAGTTCACTCGGAGCATTGGACCATGTTCTTTGACGGCTCCAAGATGCTGAATGGTTCTGGTGCTGGGGTTGTTCTGGTTTCCCCCAGAGGAGATAAGCTTAAGTATGTGCTCCAGATTCACTTTGATTCCTCCAACAATGAGGCAGAGTACGAGGCCCTCTTATATGGATTGCGCATGGCCATCTCACTCGGCGTCCGTCGCCTGATGGTTTATGGCGACTCAGATTTAGTAGTCAATCAAGTGATGAAGGAGGACGTGAGAAGCTCGGCTATGACCGGATATTGCAATGCAAAGGAGGAAGCTGGAAAAGAAGTTTGAGGGGTTGAACTCCATCACATCCCCGATGAAAAATCAGGCTGCAGATGACCCGCGAAGATAGGGTCCAAGAGGGAAGCCATTCCGAGTGGCGGTTTTTGGAACATATACACATTCCGTCACCAAGGAAGATCCTTACAGAGGAAGCCCCACAACCCAAGAGTGCCACAGACTCGATGAAGTTGAGGTCCCGCGGTGGTCGACTTGGTCATGGAGGTTTTAGTGGTCACTCCCGATTGGACAATTCCATACATTGCGATATTCTGAGAAAGGAACTCCCAGAGGATGAGGAAGAGGCTCGCAGATCGTCCGTCGATCCAAAGCCTTTACCGCTATCAATGGGCAGTTATATAGAGAAAGCCCAACGGAGTCGGACAAAATGCATAACACCAAGAAGGTCGAGTCATACTCAATTATATCCACTGGGACCTGTGGTCACCATGCGCCCTCTCGGACCATTGTAGCCAAAGCATACCGAGCAGGATTTTATCGCCAAGAGCAAATGAGATGGCGAAAGAAATAGTGGATAAGTGCGAAGGATGTCGGTTCTACTCTAATATGTCACACAAGCCCGCGCCAGCCTTGAAGACCATTCCGCCGTTCGCCTTTTGCAAGATGGGGTTGGACATGATCGTCCCTTGCGAACGGGTCGGAGCGGCTTCACGCATGTCTTCGGTAGCAATCGACAAGTTCACCAAGTGGATTGAGGCTAAGCCGATCAAAAAACTTGACGCTGGTATCGCTGTTTCCTTCATCGTAAAGTTGACGCTCAGATATGGAGTCCCGCATGATTATCACGCATAATGGATCAATTTTGACTCGAAGAATTCAAGGGTTTCGCAACTCCCAAGGCATACGAGTCGACTACGCTCGCTTGCCCATCCACAATGAATGGACAGCGTAACGAGCCAATGGATTGATCCTCAAGGGTCGAAGCCCCGCTTGATGCGAGATCTCAAGCATGCGGCTGGTGCTTGGGTCGACGAACTTCCTTCGTGCTTTGGGGTTCATGGACCACGCCTAATCGGTCGATCGAGAACTCCTTTTTCCTGGTCTATGGGGCGTAGCAGTTTTACCGAAAGTGATCTCCTTCACAAT
Source organism: Aegilops speltoides (assembly GCA_021437245.1). NCBI lineage: Eukaryota > Viridiplantae > Streptophyta > Magnoliopsida > Poales > Poaceae > Aegilops > Aegilops speltoides. The sequence continues at coordinate 57,547 of JAHHZJ010003631.1, forward strand.
GCTCCACTTAATTGAACTTTATAATGAAGCGAAGTTGAGCAAGCGCACAGATGCAATCGACCTCCTGGAAGAGGAAAGGGAAATGGCTTTGATCCGCTCGACCATTTACCAGCAAGACTTGCGCCGCCTGTACGCCAGAAATGTGAGAGGTCGAGCCTTCCAGGAAGGGGATCTGGTCCTTCGGGTGGATCAGCAGAAGCAACATAAGCTTGCTCCCTCCTGGGAAGGTCCCTTTATCGTCACCAAGGTTCTCCACAATGGGGCATATCGTCTCTACAATGTCGAACACGATATCGATGAGCCCCGAGCTTGGAATGCGGATCTACTCCGCCCGTTTTACACTTAAAGTTTTTCACTCGGAAGAATTGTAATAAAGCACTCTTGTAGCGTTTTGAAGCAATAGTGTCATAATTCCTTCATAATTTTTGTCACTTTTTACTTTGAGTCAAGTACAATTTTCACCTCCCCCAGTGGGTGGCTTAGTCGCGAATCCGCTCCGCCTAAGTTATTAAAAATCCCACCGAGTGGTAAGCCGGACTTCCACTCGGAGGCTTAGCTGCAGCCTGATGCTCGCCTAAGTGTTTTACAAATCCCACCGAGTGGTAAGCCGACTTCCACTCGGGGCTTAGCTGCAGCCCAGTGCTCGCCTAAGTGTTTTACAAATCCCACCGAGTGGTAAGCCGACTTCCACTGGGGCTTAGCTGCAGCCCAGCGCTCGCCTAAGTTATTTAAATCCTACCGAGTGATAAGCCAGACTTCCACTCGGGGGCTTAGCTGCAGCCCAGTGCTCGCCTAAGTGTTTTACAAATCCTACCGAGTGGTAAGCCAGACTTCCACTCGGGGGCTTAGCTGCAGCCCAGTGCTCGCCTAAGTTATTAAAAATCCCACCGAGTGGTAAGCCGACTTTCACTGAGGCTTAGCTGCAGTCCAAGGACTCGCCTAAGTATGAAGTTTATTCGCAAGGAAAGCGAGGTGCAGGCCGATCGCGGCCCTCTTCTCCGAGCTTCGACACAAATACAACGTGTCGATTGCGACCTCTTCTCCGAGCTTCGACACAAATACAACGTGTCGATTGCGAAATCCTACCGAGCGGAGAGCAAACCTCCCACTGGGGCTTAGCTGCAGCCCAGTGCTCGCCTAAGATAAAGAAATCCTACCGAGTGGAGAGCAAACCTCCCACTGGGGCTTAGCTGCAGCCCAAAGTGCTCGCCTAAGATAAAAGAAATCCCACCGGTGGAGAGCAAACCTCCCACTGGGGCTTAGCTGCAGCCCAGTGCTCGCCTAAGATAAAAGAAATCCTACCGAATGGAGAGCAAACCTCCCACTGGAGGCTTAGCTGCAGCCCAGTGCTCGCCTAAGATAAAAGAATCCCACCGAGTGGAGAGCAAACCTTCCACTGGGGCTTAGCTGCAGCCCAGTGCTCGCCTAAGATAAAAGAAATCCTACCGAATGGAGAGCAAACCTCCCACTCGGAGGCTTAGCTGCAGCCAGTGCTCGCCTAAGATAAAGAAATCCTACCGAGTGGAGAGCAAACCTTCCACTCGGGGCTTAGCTGCAGCCCAGGTGCTCGCCTAAGATAAAGAAATCCTACCGAGTGGAGAGCAAAACTCCCACTGGGGCTTAGCTGCAGCCCAGCGCTCGCCTAAGTTATTTAAATCCTACCGAGTGATAAGCCAGGCTTTCACTCGGAGGCTTAGCTGCAGCTCGTGCTCGCCTAAGGAATAAGTCGATTGCAGTCAAGATCCCGCTGTTGACCTGCAAAGAGCAATTCAAGCCAAGAGCAATCATACCCAAACGCTCAATCCAAATTTAGGTCGATACCTAAAATAACCGAGAGTGCTCAGCACCAAGCACGTTAAGGTTTTATCGGTTATAACTCCACTCGCATACCGAGGCAAATTTAAGGTCAAAGAAAGTTTTTACCCCTCCGTGGAGGGCTGGATGGAGCAACGAACTCGTCAAGATCAATCCCGTCCGCAATTCGCGTGGCAGCAGCGATGAAAGTCTCCATGAAGGTTCGAAGTCGTGCTTCTTGGTATTGGCCACCGGAGAGCCGCCAACTTATCTTCTCGAGCTTCCTTGCAATGGACTCGCGCCGGACATAGGGCAACGTCCGCACCGCACCGGGTCAAGATTTCTTCCACTCTTGCACTCGGTCGGGACGGCGTTGATCGACCCATCAATGACTCAAGGTCATTTTGGAGTGTCTCGATGGGCGGGCGCCGAGTCGATGCGGACGAGCCACCTTCAGCCTTGCGAGGTAATCCACAACAGAAGAACGCTGACTCGGTCGGAAGACACTCATGGCAGTTTCATCGCTCACCGGGAATTGGTGGATCAAGGTTCGTCTCAGTGGCTGGTCTCTTCCTCAAAGTTGCGCGTAACTCGCAAAAACAAAACTACGAGTCAGAAAACAGTCAAGTGAAAACATAACAGTTGAGGAGATTGGTCGAGTGGAAAAGGTTACCTTCGAGCTGGAGAAACAGCTTAGCAAGGCCGCCAAGAAGCTTTCCATCTCGCTCTTCTTCCCAGCCAGTTGGAGGATCTTCTCGGTCAGATTTTTCTTGTCACTTTCATCCGCTCAAGATCCTTGCGGCAGCGCCGAGCAACCTTCGATCGGCGTTCTCTTGTTCAAGCTTGGCAACGGAGGCCAGTTTTTCATCAGCAAGTTTGATCTTCTCGACAACTCGAGCTCCTTCTTCCTTTGAGCCTCCTTTACCTTGCACGTAAATCACAGCAAAGTCAAGCTTGAAACAAGTGGGAGGAAGACAGAGTCGTCGAAATCTCACCAAACATACCTTTGGTCTCCTCCTTCGCCTTCATCAGTTCTCTTGCACCAGCTTCAAGTCCAACTCCAGCTGAATATGTTTCGCTCCAATTCGTGTAGCGTGCCGCAAGATCACAAGATTTCTGCGAAGAGTCGATTGCGTAAAATATCGAGATAATCCACTTCCGAGTGAATCAAGAAAAATGATGCGTTTTAAGACTACATCGAATGCAAGCATTCAACCGTAGTCTGGATTACACCGGTGGGTGCACTCAGCGTGCCCCCACTGGTCTTATTTCAAGACATAGTCGACCAGTCGACCAGTAAAAAGAGCGAGTCGACCAGTCGACCAGTTCCGTTCTTAGTAAGCCTAAGGCAGAGTCGACCAGTCGACCAACAAAAAAAAAAAAAAAAAGTGTCGATCAGTCGACCAGAAATCCTTCAGACTGTAATCAACTGCCAGCAGTCGATCACAGCCTCGGGGACTACACCCAGTGGGTGCACTCAGCGTGCCCCCACTGGTCTCAGAAACACATTCGTTTCATTCGAAGTGATGATCAATATTTACTTATGAAGCCTAAGACCGACTGCCAGCAGTCGACCTTAGCCTTGGGGACTACACCCAGCGGGTGCACTCAGCGTGCCCCCGCTCACACGGAGTTTTTTATCGACACACCCAGTGGGTGATTGCTATTGCTATAAATTTCAGAAAGAAAAGTCTCGATAGCATATCCTAACAGTAATGTGGTGGTCGATCGACCAACATTGCTCAAGGGCGAGCTGGCATCGTAAGCTGCTTGGCTCGATCCCGAGCGATCTTCACCTGCTCCATCATGATCCCTGCTTGACGGATCGCCTCCTTAGCAGCATCGCCTTGGTCCTCCGGGACGTGGTGCGTGGTGAAGATCGAAGGTTGTCCAGCACTCGACGAAGTGGGTCGAGCACTGGTCAGCGGCACCCCGAAGGTCACGGTATGTCGAAAGTGCCGCCTCCCTTCCGTCATGATGGTCTCGGTGCCGCTGCTCCTTGGGTTTCTCCGCCAGCGGTTGCCTTCCTGCTCCTCCTAGCCTTCGGTGGCTTCTCATCCTCATCATCGCCATCGTGAGAGTGATGATGTTATCATTGGAGCTTCAAGAAAAAGTTGAGATTAGGAATCTTGAGTCAGTCGACTGAGAACAGGAATTAAGGATATAATACCAAGATTTGAGGTGGCAGCGTCCTCCATCTCATGGTCATCAACTTTAACTGAGGTTTCAGAAGTCGCAGCGCTGAAACTCCAAAGAGTCAGTCGACCAATTCATATATCAATCAGAGGCAAAATTTGTTTGAAGCAAGAAGACTTAAGCAATGTGTTTACCCTGAGATGGTAGGGATGGACACCTTCATTTTTGGCAAAGGCTTGGTCGTCCTCGGCGGAACTACCTTCGGTTGCTTCGCGCCTTCTCAGTCGGCACCGAAGAAGCGGTCCGAGGGCGTTTGGTCGACTGCGAGGCGTCGCGACCTCCTTACGCGCTCAGCCGAAAGGTCATGCACAAGCTTTGACCGCCTTTCCAAGCGGTGGTGCGACTTCCTCCTCTTCATCCTCGCCGTCCTCGTCGTCCTCGTCATCGTCATCGCCGTTGTCGCTGCTTCTGCGCCATCTGAATTCCACTCTTCTTGGCTCTCACCTCCTTGGCTTCCCTTCCTCGGCCGAACACAGGCGCCGTTGGGCATTGAGTACAGCTCTGTGAGGGCCTGGAGATATCAAAGCAGAGTTCAGTCGACCAAATTACAGAAGCACACTCGACAGACATACAACAGAAAACAGAACAAGTGTACCTTATCTCGAACGCTGTCACGATCATGCGGAGAAATCCTCCGGGATCCGCGAGGATTGTCCTTGTTTCCAGTGATTGAAGCCATCCATCTTTCCACAACAGCATCGCCGACGCCTCCCGGTGGACGCTGAGTCTCGCCTTCGATGCCGCAATACAACCACATACGGTGGGTTCGAACTCAAGGGGCTGGATTCGCCCAAGAAAAACCTCCGAAGGTCCATGCTACCACACCGCCCCTAACCAGCTGCACCACTCGGTCCATCAGATCTTCACTTCAGCCCCTCTTCAGAACAACTTTCGTGGAGGAGGGTTTATTCACTCGACTCATGGTAAACTCGGGAGGCCGGCCGATCGTCCAGCGCCGCCTCGCTCCGCAATAGAACCAGGTCGATCGCCAACCTCTGACCGACTCGGGAAAATGCATAGCTGGAAAAGTGCTTTTGTTCCTCAACTGGACTCTTAAACCACCACACATCTGGACTACCTGGGTCTTCTCGTCACCGGGACTTGCTTTCTTCACAGTCTGAGAGCGACATGTGAAGATGTACTTGAACAAGCCCCAGTGCGGTCGACATCCCAGGAAGTTTTCACACATAGATACAAACGCAGCAAGGTATGCAATGGAGTTTGGTGTGAAATGGTGAAGCTGAGCCCCAAAGAAATTCAGAAAACCTCGGAAGAATACACTCGGTGGCAACGAGAAACCTCGGTCGACATGGGTGGCCAAAAGCACACACTCACCCTCTTCTGGTTGGGGCTGCCACTCTCGGCCAGGAAGTCTTGCAGCGTTGTGAGGAATCAAACCATCGCTATTATATCAAGGAGATCCTTCTCCACGATCGTCGACCGATCCATCCCCTCGACCCAGCCTTTCGGCAGCTTGGATCTCGACGAGGAACCGCCGACGGTGGATCTTCCTTCGCCTTCTCAGCCACCGGCGCTTTTCTCCGCCGCCGACGCCTTCTCAGACGCGCCCAAGATCGTCGTCTTCTCTTTGCCCATGGCGCCCGGCAGGATGCGCAAGGAGAGATATGGCGAAGAGCAGCAGCGGAGGTGGAGAGCGGAGACGGAGAGAATGGGGAGAAAGAACAGGATACTGTGCACGAGCCTCCGGGAGTTACATTTATAGCATCTCTTCCGAGTGGATGACATGTGGACCCAAGCGATCTAATCATATCCCGGCCGTCGCGGCGCGACACGTGGCGGAGAAAGCGCGCGAAAATCGAGGCGCCTCGTTACGCCCCATCCAAGCGCCGCAGATCTGTTCCTGCTGCTGCGTCCCCAAATTTCGTACCCCGCGAGATCCGCAGGCGACGGATCGGTCTGTCAAGCGCGAGATTCTCTGCGATTTGTTACTCCGGTATAGCAGAAATAGTCACTCGACTAAAGAACAAGAATGGATCAAGTCGATCAAGGAAGGTTTCTTGTTATCAACAAAGAAGATCTTGATCCGAGACGACACGCTGCTGTAATGCAAAAGCAGTCGAAACAACTTCAACTCCTCCTTCACTCAAGCCTCAATCCATTCGGGGCTAATGATGGATTCATGTACCTAGGGTAGGGTCATAGGTTCTGACCTAAACGCCCCTACCCAAGGGTACTCGTAGAAGAGATCATCTTCCGATCGACCAAAGAGGAATCCACTCGACCAGATCGAAGGACTCGACCATGGAAGACTCACTCGACCATGAAGACTCACTCGACCACCGAAGGTCAAGACACTCCATCGCAATAACGGTGTGCTATTGAATAGACTTAATGATAGTTAAGGCATTTTATGAGGGCGTTACAAGAACCCCCTAGCTTAATGTACTTTAATCCCTCCATTATGTGGGCTGGCTGGGGTCTGGCGACTCTATATAAGCCACCCCCTCCACAGGTAGAAGGGTTCAGACTCTTGTAATACTCATACTCATAATCCACTCGACCGCCTCGTGGCTCCGAGACGAGGGCTGTTACTTCTTCCGGAAGGGCCTGAACTCGTACATCCTTTGTCTCCACAACTGCTCCATAGCTAGGACATCGCCTCTCCTTAACCTACCCCTACTTCTACCGCCGACTTAGAACCACGACAGCCGGCACCCCCTTGGGTGCCTATATAAAGGGGGAGGGAAGGGGCTCTGTACCAACTCCCAAGGCGCAGCCCTCCCTCCCAACACATCTCCTCCTCCGTAAGAGCTCGCGAAGCCCCTGCCGAGAGTATCGCTTCTCCACCATCACCACGCCGTCGTGCTGCCGGTGGAGCTGTCTTCTCAACCTCTCCTTCCCCTTGCTGGATCAAGAAGGAGGAGACGCCGATCGTCCCGCACGTGTGTTGAACGCGGAGGTGCTGTCCGCTCAGCACTTGGCATCGGTGATCTGAATCACGCTCGAGTACGACTCCATCATCACCTTGCAAGCTTCGCACGCGATCTACAAGTGGTATGTATATGTCATCTCTCTCCCGTTACTCGTTGCTTAGATGAACTCATAGATGGATCTTGGTGAAGCCGAGAAAAATTTTAATTTTCGCAACGCTCCCCAACAAAGGGCATCATGAGCTAGGTCTATCGTAGTTCTCTAATGCACGAGTAGAACACAATTTGTTGTGGGAGTTGATCTTGTCATCTTACTTGCCTCTACTAGTCTTTTCTTGCTCAACGGTATTGTGGGATGAAGCGCCCGGACCAACCTTACACGACGCTTACGTGAGACCGGTTCCACCGGTGACATGCACTAGTTGCATAAGGTGGCTGGCGGGTGTCTGTCTCTCCCACTTTAGTTGGAGCGGATTCGATGAACAAGGCCCTTATGAAGGGTAAATAGAAGTTGACAAAATCACGTTGTGGTGATTCAGAGGTAAGAAAACGTTTGCTAGAACCCAATCGCAGCTACGTAAAAGATGCAACAACAACTAGAGAACGCCTAACTTGTTTTTGCAGCGATTGATCATGTGATGTGATATGGCCAGAAGTTGTGATGAATGATGAATTGTGATGTATGAGATCATGTTCTTGTAATAGGATTCACGACTTGCATGTCGATGAGTATGACAATCGGCAGGAGCCATAGGAGTTGTCTTTATTTTTTGTATGACCTGCGTGTCATTGAAGAACGCCATGTAAACTACTTTACTTCATTGCTAAACGCGTTAGTCATAGAAGTAGAAGTAGTCGCTGGCGTGACAACTTCCTGAAGACACGATGATGGAGATCATGATGATGGAGATCATGGTGTCAAGCGGTGACAAGATGATCATGGAGCCTCAAGATGGAGATCAATGGAGCTTGATGATATTGGCCATATCATGTCACAACTATATAATTGCATGTGATGTTTATTATGTTTATGCATCTTGTTTACTTAGGACGACGGTAGTAAATAAGATGATCCCTTATAAAATTTCAAGAAGTGTTCTCCCTAACGTGCACCGTTGCTACAGTTCGTCGCTTCTAAGCACCACGTGATGATCGGGTGTGATGGATCCTTACGCTCACATACAACGGTGTAAGACAGTTTTACAGCGAAAACACTTAGGGTTAACTTGACGAGCCTAGCATGTGCGGACATGGCCTCGGAACACGGAGACCGAAGGTCGAACACGAGTCGTATGGAAGATACGATCAACATGAAGATGTTCACCGACGATGACTAGTCCGTCTCACGTGATGATCGGACACGGCTAGTCGACTCAGATCGTAACACTTAGATGACTAGAGGGATGTCTAATCTAAGTGGGAGTTCATAATTTTGATTAAGAACTTTATTATCATGAACTTAGTCTAAAACCTTTGCAAATATGTCTTGTAGATCAATGGCCAACGCTAATGTCAACATGAACTTCAACGCGCTCCTAGAGAAAACCAAGCTGAAAGATGATGGCAAGAACTATACGGATCGGGTCGGAACCCGAGGATCATCCTCATAGCTGCCGTGAAGCAATATGTCCTAGAAGGACCGCTAGGTGCCGCCCCGTCTGCAGAACCAAGACGTTATGAACGCTTGGCAAACTCGTCTTGATGATTACTCCCTCGCTCAAGGCGGCATGCTCTACTGACTTAGAACCGGGCTCCAAAAGCGTTTTGAGCATCACGGAGCATATGAGATGTTCAAGAGCTGAAACTAGTTTTCCAAGCTCATGCCCGGTCGAGAGATATGATGTCTCCGACAAGTTCTACAGCTTGTAAGATGGAGGAGAACAGTTACATCAAGTGAGCACATCCTCAAGATGTCCGGGTTGCACGTCAGATGACCCAGCTTGAACATTAACCTCCCTGATGAGGCGGTCATTGACAGAATCCTCCGATCGCTTCCCACCAAGCTACAAGAGCTTTGTGATGAACTACAACATGCGGGGATGGTAAAGACCATTCTGAAGTGTTCTCGATGTCTGAAGTCAGCAGAGGCTGAAATCAAGAATGAACATCAAGTGTTGATGGTCAATAAGACCACTAAGTTCAAGAAGGGCAAGGGTAAGAAGAACTTCAAGAAGGACGGCAAAGATGTTGCCGCGCCCGTAAGCCCGCTGCCGGAAGAAGTCAAAGAATGGACCCAAGCCCGAGACCGAGTGCTTTTATTGCAAGGGAAGGGCACCGAAGCGGAACTGCCCCAAATACTTAGCGGATAAGAAGGCCGCAACACCAAAGGTATATTTGATATACATGTAATTGATGTGTCCTTACCAAGACTCGTAGTAACTCCCCGGTATTTGATACCGTGCCGTTGCTCACATATGTAACTCACAGCAGAGCTGCGGAATAAACGGAGACTGGTGAAGGACGAGGTGACGGCGCGTCGGGAATGGTTCCAGAGTCGATGTGATCGCCGTCGCACGCTGCCTCTACATTTACCCACGGATTAGTTTTAAACCTCAATAATTGTTATTTAGTGCCAAGTTTGAGCATGAACATTGTATCCGGATCTCGCTTGATACGAGATGGCTACTCATTTAAGTCTGAGAATAATGGTTGTTCGATTTATATGAGAGATATGTTTTATGGTCATGCTCCGATGGTAAATGGTTTATTCTTAATGAATCTCGAGCGTAATATTACACATGTTCATAGTGTGGATGCAAAAGATGTAAAGTTGATAACGATAGTCCCACATACTTGTGGCATCGCCGCCTTGGTCACATTGGTGTCAAGCGCATGAAGAAGCTCCATGCTGATGGACTTTAGAGTCTCTTGATTATGAATCGCTTGACACATGCGAACCTTGCCTCTTGGGCAAATGACCAAGACTCCGCTTCTCCGGAACAATGGAGCGAGCAACCAACTTGTTGGAAATCATACATACCGATGTGTGCGGTCCAATGAGCGTTGAGGCTCATGGAGGATATCGTTATGTTCTCACTCTCACCGATGACTTGAGTAGATATGGGTATGTCTACTTAATGAAACACAAGTCCGAGACCTTTGAAAAGTTCAAGGAATTTCAGAGTGAGGTAGAGAATCAACGTGACCGTAAGATAAAGTTCCTACGATCGATCGTGGGGAGAATACTTAAGTCACGAATTTGGTACACACTTAAGAAAATGTGGAATCGTTTCACAACTCACGCCACCTGAACACCTCAAATAAACGGTGTGTCCGAACGTCGAATCGCACTCTATTGGATATGGTGCGGTCTATGATGTCTCTTACCGATTTACCGCTATCATTTGGGGATACGCCTAGAGACAGCTACATTCACTTTAAATAGGGCACCGCCTAAATCCCTTGAGACGACACCGTATGAATTATGGTTTGGGAAGAAACCTAAGTATGTCGCTTCTAAAAGTTTGGGGATGCGATGCTTATGTCAAGAAACTTCAACCTGAAAAGCTCGAACCCAAGTCGGAAAATGCGATTCATAGGATACCCTAAGGAAACTGTCGGGTATACCTTCTACTTAAGATCCAAGGCAAGATCTTTGTTGCTAAGAACGGATGCTTTCGAGAAAGAGTTTCTCTCGAAAGAAGTAAGTGGGAGGAAAGTAGAACTCGATGAAGTACTACCTCTCGAACGGGAAAGTGGTGCAGCGCAGAAACCGCTCTCGTGATGCCCACACCAATCAAGAGGAAAACGTTGATGATGATCAAGGTGCTTCGGATCAAGTTACTCTTGAACTTCAAGGTCCACGAGGGCACGTTCCGCACTGAGTGGTACGGCAACCCTGTCATGGAAATCATGTTGCTAGACAACAATGAACCTTCGAACTATGAAGAAGCAATGGCGGGCCCGGATTCCAACAAATGGCTTGAGGCCATGAAACCGAGATAGAATCCATGTATGAAAACAAAGTATGGACTTTGACAGATTTGTTCGATGATCGGCGAGCGATTGAAAATAAATGGATTTTAAGAAGAAGACGGACGCGATGGTAATGTTACCATCTATAAAGCTCGACTTGTCGCTAAGGGTTATCGACAAGTTCAAGGGATTGACTACGACAAGACTTTCTCTCCGTAGCGAAGCTTAAGTCCGTCTCAATCATGTTAGCAATTGCCGATACTATGATTATGAGATATGGCGATGGACGCCAAAACGGCATTCCTTAATGGACATCTTAAGGAAGAGCTGTATATGATGCAGCGGAAGGTTTTGTCGATCCTCGTAACGCTAACAAAGTATGCAAGCTCCGGCGATCCATTTATGGACTGGTGCAAGCATCTCGAGTTAGAACATTCGCTTGATGAGATGATCAAAGCGTTTGGGTTTATGAGACTTATGGAGAAGCCTGCGTTTACAAGAAAGTGAGTGGGAGCTCAGAGCATTTCTCCTATTATATGTAGATGACATACTCTTGATGGGAAATGATACGAAATTCTGGACAGCATTAAGGCCTACTTGAACAAGTGTTTTTCAATGAAGGACCTTGGAGAAGCTGCTTATATATTAGGGATCAAGATCTATAGAGATAGATCGAGACGCCTCATAGGTCTTTCACAAAGCACATACCTTGATAAGATTTTGAAGAGGTTCAAAATGGATCAGTCCAAGAAGGGTTCTTGCCTATGTTACAAGGTGTGAGGCTGAGCTCAGCTCACCACCGACCACGGCAAAAGATAAAGAAGAGATGAGTGTCATCCCTATGCTTCAGCCATAGGATCTATTATGTATGCCATCTTGTGTACCAGACTGATGTAAACCTTGCCGTAAGTTTGGTTGCAAGATACCAAAGTAATCCCGCAAGGAACACCGGACAGCGGTCAAGAATATCTGAAGGCACCGAAAAGGACAAAGGACATGTTTTCGTTTATGGAGGAGACGAAGAGCTCGTCAGAAGGGTTACGCCGACGCTAGCTTCGACTCAGATCCGATGACTCTAAGTCACAAACCGGATACGTGTATATATTGAATGGTGGAGCGAGAGCTGGTGCAGCTGCAAGCGAGCGCCGTGGCGGGATCTACGTGAAGCGGAGTACATGGCAGCCTCGGAGGCAGCGATGAAGCGATTTGGGTGAAGGAGTTCATCACCGACCTAGGAGTCATACCCAATGCGTCGGGCCGATCAAACTCTTCCGTGACAACACCGAGCTATTGCCCTTGCCAAGGAGCCAGGTTTCACAAGAAGACCAGCACATCAAGCGCCGCTTCAACTCCATCCGTGAAAATGTTCAAGATGGAGACATAGAGATTTGCAAAGTGCACACAGATCTGAATGTCGCAGATCCGCTGACTAAACCTCTCTCGCGTGCAAAACATGATCAACACCGTAACTCCATGGGTGTTCGATTCATCACAATGTAACTAGATTGGTGACTCTAGTGCAAGTGGGAGACTGTTGGAAATATGCCCTAGAGGCAATAATAAAAGGATTATTATATTTCAATGTTCATGATAATTGTCTTTTGTTCATGCTATAAATGTATTATCCGGAAATCGTAATACACGTGTGAACACTTAGACCCAATGAGTCCCTAGTGAGCCTCTAGTTGACTAGCTCACAGATCAATAGATAGTCATGGTTTCGACTATGGACATTGGATGTCATTGATAACGGGATCACATCATTAGGAGAATGATGTGATGGACAAGACCCAATCATAAGCATAGCATAAAAGATCGGATAGTTCGCTTGCTAGAAGCTTTGCCAATGTCAAGTATCTATTCCTTCGACCATGAGATCGTAACTCCGGTTACCGTAGGAGTGCCTTTGGTGTATCAAACGTCACAACGAATCGGGTGACTATAAAGGTGCATTACAGGTATCTCGAAAGTATCTCATTGGGTTGACATGGATCGAGATCGATTTGTCACTCCGTATGACGGAGAGGTATCTCTGGGCCCACTCGGTAATGCATCATCATAATGAGCTCAATGTGACCAAGGTGTTGGCCACGGATCATGCATTACGGACGAGTAAAGTGACTTGCTGTGAACGAGACCGAACAAGGTATTGGGATACCGACGATCGAAGTCTCGCAAGTAACGCATCGATTGACAAAGGGAATTGCATACATGGGTTTGATCGAATCCTCGACATCGTGGTTCAACCGATGAAATCATCGAGGAGCATGTGGGAGCCAACATGGATATCCATACCCCGCTTGTTTATTGCCCGAGAGTCGTCTCGGTCATGTCTGCGTGTCTCCCAACCCGTAGGGTCTACACACTTAAGGTTCGGTGACGCTTAGGGTTTGTAGGAAGTCAAGTATGTGACCACCGAATGTTGTTCGAGTCCGGATGAGATCCCGGACGTCACGAGGAGTTCGGAAGGGTCCGGAGGTAAAGAATAATATATAGGAAGTGGTGTTTCGCCATCGGGAAAGTTTGGGGTTTAGGTAAAAGCACGGACCACCGGAAGGGTCCTGGGTCCACCGGTGGGGCCACCTATCCGGAGGGCCACATGGGCCAAAGGGGAAGGAACCAGCCCACAGGGGCTGGTGCGCCCCCAGGCCCACCCCCCGCGCCTAGGGTTGAAACCCTAGGGGGGGGGCGCCCACCGGCTTGGGGGCACTCCACCCCTTGCCGCCGCCCCGGAGATTGGATCTCCAGGGCCGCCACCCCTTGGGGCCTATATAAAGGGGGAGGGAAGGGGCTGCGGTACCAACTCCCAAGGCGCAGCCCTCCTCCCCAACACATCTCCTCCTCCGTAAGAGCTCGGAAGCCCAGCCGAGTATCGCTTCTCCACCATCACCACGCCGTGGCTGCCGGTGGAGCTGTCTTCCTCAACCTCTCCTTCCCCTTGCTGGATCAAGAAGGAGGAGACGCCGATCGTCCCGCACGTGTGTTGAACGCGGAGGTGCTGTCCGCTCAAAGACTTGGCATCGGTGATCTGAATCACGCTCGAGTACGACTCCATCATCACCTTGCAAGCTTCCGCACGCGATCTACAAGTGGTATGTAGATGTCATCTCTCTCCCGTTACTCGTTGCTTAGATGAACTCATAGATGGATCTTGGTGAAGCCGTAGAAAATTTTTAATTTTCTGCAACGTTCCCCAACAGGGCCGACCACCTCCCACCGCGCCACCAGCCACCCCCCACCGCGCCGTCGGGCCAGCACTGCCAAGAGTCGTCCACAACCCCCTCTGCCCACCGCAATCACCTCCCGGCGGCAGATCCGGGATGGCAACCGCCCCAGCCCGCCTCCCGGTGGTGGATCTGGGCCCTGCGCCTCCATCGCCCAACGCGTCACCATCCCTACCTCGAGCAAAGCACCGGATCCATCGATCCCAGCGCCGCCTCCCCCGACCCCCGTGTCATATCCGTTGACCCCGGTGGTGCCTCCTGCGAGCCACACGCCAGATCCGTTGGTCCCTGTGGTGCCTTCTCTCCAGCCACAAATCCTCCTCTTCTCTTCTATGGTCGCCGTGGGAGACGAACTGGCCGCCGTTTAGCCAGATCCCCCATTCTGGTGTGCTGCCTGGGACGACTTCCGCAACCTCACTGTGATCTGCGCCTACCGGAGACACCTAAGCCCCCGCGTAGTTCGCGCGGTGTGCCCGTGTGGTGCAGAGCTTGTGCGCGTTCAATTCGCGGCGTGCATTTTTCACCGCGGCCGGATCCACCCCTCCCACGACCGGATCTGCCGCGGCCCTGCCTTGCCTCGCCATCCCGTGATAGTCCCAGTGGCTGCTGTGCTAGTGCAATTCGCCGGCGACACAAGGTGCAATGCACCTCGCCATGCTGTGCGGGTCATAGTTGTTTTTTTCTTCCTTTTTTTGGATTTTGGATGCGCAGTGCACCCGGATCAGATGAGCAGTGCACCCAGATCATGCAGTAGTTGGTTGCAACGTGATTACAGTTTTGGTGGCGCGGGCAGCATTTTTTCTTTTATTTTTATAGAAAAAATTTCATCTAGTCAGCCTTTTTTTATTTCGAATATGTAGTTCAGTGGCATGGTGTAGTTTGCAGGTGCAGTACGCCGGGGTGTGATCTAGTACATCAGGGCTAGTCCTCAATTGCTCTTCGGCTGGTGACATTGTGGATTTTGTGTGCATGGCTATGTGTGTGGCTGTTTAAAAATAATGAAAACATATAGTATATGTTTTGAAGCTCACTTTGTTCTCCCACATGGTTCACTATAACAAAACTCCTCCATTATTCACTATATCAAATGCAATGTTGTTGTGCGTTTGGCCCTCAAATGTGGTTCACTTTTGAGAGTGATGCCGTTCACTTGCCCACAACATGAAAATGCAAAAAAATAGCAAAACAACAAGATGGTAATGCGGTCCACTTCGATATATGATGTGGTTCACTTGCCCTAGTCTGTGAGGTCCACTCTCGTTCATAAAAAAGTTAAAAAAAGACAACAAAAGCTAGTATGAGAAAAATAACGTCCGACAAAACAAAATTATGCAGCTCGCTTGCCCGTTCATGCAGTGCGATTTTCATTCTGAAGCAGTGAGGTTGGTCGTATGATGTTGTTCATCCCGTAAGTGCAAAAACATTGTTGCGGAAGCGGAAAAAAGTAATGCGGTTCACTTCTTGATAGTGTTGTGGTTTACACCCGATGTGAAGTGCACTCTACTATCTCGTCCTTGAAAAAAAGTATGTTTGAATAAAAGAAACCATGCAGTTCTCTTACTCGTCTGATGCAGAGTGGTTTTTCGTCCGATGCAGTGCGGTTTTCAGTCGGATGAAGTACACACGTCGATGTGGGTGTTGCGAAAACCAGAGTGTCCGCATTTCGGTAAATTTGAAATTCCTCTTAAACCGTAAAGAATTAGAGAGAGTGTTCTACATTAAAAAGTTGTGCCTCGTTGTATCTTTCCAGCGGTGTATCGTTTGAATCATTCCGACCAGCGGGTTGTAAAAATTTCACGAAAAACGGCCGCTGCCACTCCTCGTTCATCGCACAATTTTCAAAATTAACTTAAAACCGTAAGGAATCTCAAACATATTCCAACATACGAAAGTTGCGCCTTGTCCGTAGATTTCCAACGGCGTATCATACTCCTCGTTTCGGCAAACGGTTCAAAAACTGGAGCTAAAACAGTACCAGAAATTGAAAAAATTCAAAAAAACGTAATTCCGTGATTTAGTAAATTTGAAAACTGCTCTTAAATCGTAACGAATTAGAAAACATAATACATATGAAAAAGATGTGCCTCGACGATATCTTTCCAATGGCGTATCATATGCTTTATTCCGATGAGCGGTTTAGAAAAAATCCCGAAAATACGCTCGCTGCCACTCGTCGTTCGCCGCACCATTTTTAAAACTGCTCTTAAACCGCGAGGAATCTCGAAAAGTGTTCAACATGGCAATGTTGTGCCTAATCCATAGCTCTCCAACGGTATATTATATGCCTTGTTCAGATAAACGGTTAAAAACTAGAGCAAAAATAGTACCGAAAAAACACTGCGTGCAGTTTTTTACGACACGAAGTTCTTTGAACCAAGTGCGCTGCAGTACTCACACGAGTGAACTTCGTGTCTAAAAAACTGCATGCGTTGTTTTTTCGGTACTATTTTCGCTCTAATTTTTTAACCGTATATCGGAACGATGCGTATGATATACCGTTGGAAAGCTATGGATTAGGCGCAACTTCGCCATGTTGAACATTTTTCGAGATTCCTCATGATTTAAGAGCAGTTTCAAAAACGGTGCGGCAGATGATGAGTGGCAGCGAGCGTATTTTTGTGATTTTTTCCTAAACCGCTCATCAGAATAAAGCAAATGATACGCTGTTGGAAAGATATCTCGAGGCTCATCTTTTTCATATTTATTAGTTTTTCTAATTCGTTACGGTTTAAGAGCAGTTTCAAATTTATTAAATCGCGGAATTACATTTTTTTGAATTTTTTTCAATTTTCGGTACTGTTTTAGCTCTAGTTTTTGACCCGTTTGTCGAAACGAGGCGTATGATACGTCGTTGAAAGCTACGGACAAGGCGCAATTTTCGTATGTTGGAATATTTTTGAGATTCCTTACGGTTTTTAGTTAATTTTGAAAATCGTGTGGCTGACGACGGGAGGTAGCGGCCTTTTTCGCGAAATTTTTGCAAACCGCTGGTCGAAATGATTCGAATTATACGCCGTTGGAAATATATTGACGAGGCGCAAATTTTTCATGTAGAACACTCTCTCTAATTCTTTACAGTTTAAGAGGAATTTTGAATTTACCGAAATACGGACACTCTATTTTTCACGACAGGGTACTTCATCCGACTGAAAACCGCACTGCATCGGACGAAAAACCGCACTGCATCAGACGGGTAAGAGAACTGCATGGTTTCTTTTTTGTTGGACATAAATTTTTGAAGACGTGGAAGAAAACCACACTATTTAAGACTGAAAATCGCTGAAAATCGCACTGCATCAGACGGGCAACTGAACTTCATAGTTTTTTTTGGACGTAATTTTTCGAGACGAGGAAGTGAATTGTGCTTCACGTTGGGCATAAGTGATCCGCAATAGTATCGAGAAGTGAACCGCATTATTTTGTTGTTGTTGTTTCTGTAAAAGCACAAACTTTTTTAAATACATTTTTTTCAAATGAAGTGTACTGCATGGTCCTTCTAAGTGGACCTTTTTGTTAGATCAGGGTGCACTACATTTCCCTGTATCTTTTTCACTTGAGAGTTTGGTTTTCTTGCAAAGGCAACAAATGAACCGCTCGGTTGAAAAACAGAATCGCCACATGATAGCATTTTTGCAAAGTGTGCTGAATTGCGCGTGATACACAACGGAGGCACAAACTACACAGCAGCCCAACCATGTTCAGTTGGATGAACCACACAAGGGCGGGCAGCGCGCTGCGTGAGGGATCCGGATGCACTGCAATGGCGCCCGTGGCCGAGCACTGCACGCGCTACCTCATCGGACTGCACGCACGTGCCTGGCCTACTTCACGCCTACAAGCCGCAAACTGCAGGGGGGCTTGCTGCACTTCGCCGTGGGAAGAATAGCATGCCCGTGTGCATAGTTGCAGTCGTCAGCTGCAGCGATGGCTTGCTGGGCGCACGGCAGGTGCTCTCCCATCATGCTCCACTGCATGCCTGTGTGCATCACGACACCTCGGGATATCGCATGCCTCTCGTGAGGAACCACACTGCAACCCGGGGGCAACCGAACCACTTGGAGATCCCACGGGAACTGCACAGCTGCACCCCATCTGGCTCCATCGGAGTCATCACCCGACCTCCTCTGTTGGTGGCGGCGGTTGAAGAAGAGGAAGAGAACAAGGGCGTAACGCGCTGCTTCCTCTCTGAGGCGGGGCTCCCCTTCATGGCAAGCAGATAGAGGAGGGGGAAGGTAGAGCCAGATCCAGCTGTTGGGGTCGCAGGATGCTGGGGATGCGGTTGCCGAGATCAGGGTGCACTGCACTGCTCTCCCTCGCGGGCCGAACTGCATGCCATACATCCCGCGGGGCTCCGGCAGCCAGCGGTGAAGTTGGAGGCAGTGGAGCTGGAGGGCTGGCGGCGCGCAACCAATTTTTGCAAAGGATGGGGGGACCTTGTACGTGTTGGAGTAGAGGAGGAGGGGGTGGCCTGGTGCCCGCGCGGGAGGAGGAAGCAGAGATAAGGCCGCGCCAGGGGCCAATGGCGGCCGGATTCGGCGGTTGAAGCCGCGCCTGGGGGCGGTGGCGTGGCGGCTGGGGGTGGCCGCGCCCCTGGATGTCGCCGACGTTGTAGGAGGAAGGGTAGCCAGCGCCGCGAGTCGGGGCTACCAACTTCGAGGAGGGTCAAGGAGAGGAGCCGGCAGACGTCGGCTTTGGATGGAGATGTGGCGGCGTGGCGCTGTGGGTTGGGGGAGGGAGGCGCGCCGGCTGGGAGTGAGAGGAGGTGGTGGGGTGGGGCACCTCAGTGGTCGGGACCATCCCCGTGGTCGTCGGCTGCCAGGCAGGTGGTGGACGGCGGCGGTGCTGGTGGCAGGTGGTGGTGGGGTGGGGATCCGTGGCCGCACACAGGGGGAGGGAGGTTGGTGGAGGAGAGGGGTTCGAGGGAGAGTGGTGAGCGGTCGTGGGAGGAGGGGTGGAGTTTTTTTTCTATTAGCTAGGTCAGCGCGGGTCGGGGTGGCTAGCGGGTACGGTGTTAGCAGAATAAGCCTGCTGTTAGCAGAATAAGAGTCTTAAGGGTGTTATCATAATAGACCCACCCTATATATATATATAGGGTGGATCTATTATGATAACACCCTTAAGAGTCTTATTCTGCACATCAGTTCCTTATTCTGCACACACCCGAAACGAAACCACCACTCCTCCCATGACCCCCCGACCCACCAATCTTCAACCTCCACCCCCCGACCAGAGCAGGCGCCCCATCCCACCACCACCTTCGCCGCCGCTCACCACCACCATCTGCCTCCTACCCCACCCCACCACCACCTTCCCCTAGCCCCGCACACCACCACCACTTCGCCACACCTCCCTCACCCTAAGGCCCTGCCTTACCCAAACCCATTGCCGACCCACCCAAACGCCTCGATGGTCGCCGGATTCGTGCGGGATTCACGCCAGACGGCACAACCTACCTCCCTCCCGCTACCCGCCGGCAACTGGCACGGATCTCCTCCCCCGGCACCTACCTGGCGGCGGATCCAGGCGGAGCCGGCCCTGCCGCACCACCACCGGATCCAGGCAGAGCCGGCCCTGCCGCGCCACCACCGGATCCAGGCGGAGCCTGCCCTACCCCCCTCCCGCGTGTTGCGTCCGCCACCGGATCCACCCTTCGCACCGCATCCCTTCGGTGCCGGTACTGGCCACCACCGGATCCACCCCCTTTCCTCGTGCTGGATACACCCCTCGCCCTGCCACCTTCCACCATGGCGCCGCCGGGGCCCGGGTCATCCTCTCCCTCTCCAGCTGGGTGGCCCCGACGAGTAACTCGGTCCTGGAGCTACGGTCACCCGCGTTGGTGTGGCTCGCATGTGCTTGGCGAGAAGCAAACTCCGCTCCCCACCATCACCCGCATCAGGGGCACTGCCATCGCCGGATCCCGACATCCCCCGATGTTGCAGGATGCGACAACGGCATCAACATACCCTCCCCCGGGTCCCTGTCTATCGCTGCAGTTCGCACGGTGGGCGTCCGCAGCATGTCGCAGCGGGTGTGGATCCAAGGGCACCCTTGCAGTCCACTACATGGGTGCTTGCAGCACGCCGCCATCCCCTCCGCAGTCCACTACGTAGGTTCGGCCAACATTGGCGTGCAGCTTTGCCCACGGGCCTATGCAGTACGCGTTGACGACAAAGATTCACTTTTTTCAGGGTTCGGCCGACGAAATCCTCATATCCGGCGACGCCACCCTATGCTTTCCTCATCGTCGAGTTTGCCATCCCCCTCAGACAGTGCAGTTTGGAGTTTTTTGTGTCTTTAGAATTGCAGTGAAGTGCAGTTTGACTGAATTTCTCAAGTTCAAAAAGTTGCGAAATTTGGATTTGGTATAGTGGACAGCAGTATGTGTATGTGTGTATGTGTAGTGCAGTTCGGCTCCAATTTTGGTTATTCAGTAAGTGTGTGCAGTATATGATGTGCACACATATGCAGTGCAGTGCCCTTCCGATGCAGTCTAGCAATTTTTTTTGTTCAAGCGACATGGTGGGATTGGGTGCTCCTCTGGTGCGGCATCGCCGATTCGGCGAGCCAGAGAAAGATATTCTGGTGTGTTGTGCAGTTGGATAGTCTTCCATCTGCAGTACCCATGTCTTCAACAAAATTTGTTTGAAGAATACAAAAAAGTAGCTCACTCCAATTTGTGTAGCAGCTCATTACCCCTTTGTAGGAAGTGCAATTTCTTTCGTGTGTTTGAAAAAATCAGTCGACTATATCAACACTTGCGGTGCATTTGGTCCTCAGATGTGGTTCACTTTTAAGAGTGATGTTGCTCACTTGTGCCAAAAAAATGAAAGTGCTAAAAATCTAGCGCAACAACAAAGATAGTAATGAGGTTCACTTCGATATATGTCGCGGTTCACTTGCCTCCTCTCTGCGATCCACTCTATGTTGGAAAAAAGACAACAAAAATTTGTCTGAGAAAATTTACGTCCGACAAAAAAAATCATGCAGCTCGCTTGCCCGTCCGATGCAGTGCTGTTTTTGTTCTAAAGCAGTGCGGTCGGCCATATGTGTTGTTCATCCCGTAAATTCAAAAAAATTGTTACGGAAGCGAAAAAAGTAATGCGGTTCACTTTTTGGTAGTGTTGTGGTTCATTTACACCCGATGTGAAGTGCACTCTACTTTCTCGTTCTTGAAAAAATTACGTTTGAATAAAACAAACCATGCAGTTCTCTTAACCGTGTGATGCAAAGGCGGTTTTTCGTCTGCTGCAGTGTGGTTTTCAATCGGATGAAGTACCCACGTCGATTTGGGTAAATTCGGCGAAAAACAGAGTGTCTGCATTTCGGTAAATTCAAAATTCCTCTTAAACCGTAAAGAATTAGAGAGAGTGTTCTACATGAAAGAGTTGCGTATCGTCGATATCTTTCCAACAACGTATCTTTTGAATCATTCCGACCAGCGGTTTGCAAAATTTTTGCCAAAAACGGCCACTACCACTCATCGTCCGCTGCACGATTTTCAAAATAAACTTAAAACCGTAAGAAATTTCAAAAATATTTCAACATATGAAAGTTGTGCCTCATTCGTAGCTTTACAAAGGCATATCGCACGCCTCGTTTCGACAAACGGTTCAAAAACTGGAGCGAAAATAGTACCAAAAATTTGAAATTTTTTGAAAAACAGAATTCCGCGATTTAGTAAATTTGAAACCGTAAGGAATTAGAGAAACATTTATATATGGAAAAGATGCGCCTCGACGATATCTATCCAACGGCATATCATTTGCTTCATTCCGAAGAGCAGTTTAAGAAAAAACACGAAGAAACGCTCGCTGCCACTCGTCATGGCCCGCACCATTTTCAAAACTGCTCTTAAACCGTGTGGAATCTCGAAAAGTGTTCAACATGTCAAAGTTGCGCCTAATCCATAGCTTTTCAACGGTATATTACACGCCTCATTCCGATAAACGGTTAAAAAATTAGAGCAAAAATAGTACCAAAAAAATAACGTGTGCAGTTTTTTTCCACGAGAAGTTCACTCGTGTGAGTACTGCAGCACACTTGGTTCAAAGAATGACGTGCACTTGCGTTCAGCGTGTAGTGCGGAAGTGGTGTGCAGAATAGTTATTCTGCTAATTTTAGCAGAATATATATATATATATAACGTGTACAATATGTAGTATCGTAAAATACCAGCAAACGAAAAAGAGTTAAATGGAAAACACAAAATTAAAGAAAAAATAAATAATAAAACTAAAAACTCCAAACCGGTACTAAAGGTCTCCCCACATCCGGCCCTGGCTCGTGCCACGTGATGGCCCTTTAGCGGCGGTTCATGCAGAATCGGTACTAAAGGGGGACCTTTAGTAAGGTTTCCCCTTTAGTACGGGTTCTGTAACCGCACTAAAGACCCTTACTTAAACGGTGCTATAGCCTGGTTCTGCACTAGTGAACTAATGTCATCAACACAAAAGGATCAACTGGCCACATATCATTTCTTGCTAATAACCAACACCATTTAGTTGTTTTATGTATGCATGTATCCTTAGGTCAAAGGAATTTTAAACTGTATGAAATGTTGTTTTATATCTAACTATTATTTCTACTTACAAAACAAAATAAGTGTTCAGAATAATAGGTTTATGCTTCTCCTAATATTTGCATATTTCTGAAATTTTTGTTTGAAAACTATACAGTACATACATATATTACCCAAAATGCGTCTAAACAATACATAGTATACATCTCAATTTTGCATAACACAACTTAATTAGCATACTATATTGATTTATATGTATCTATTCCAAGAATCATAGAGCATCGTGCCATTGTTACGCTCCTTATTTAATATATAAAAGACGAAACAAACAATTAGCAGAATACATTAAGACATCCACCTAGCAGCAACTAAACTGGTATGTAAACTGATTGTTTCTTCTTAAAGACGTCATGATTCAGTTCCAGCCGTCAAAGGAATGAAGCCTGAAGCAACATATTTATTTTATAGGATTATTATTAATTTCCAGAGTCTAGAGCGTCAGCGTAAGCATCTGGTGCTCCTCCGGCTCTTCTCCATCTGCTGTCCCTCTTTCCTTCATGTAAGACATGCTTGCAATTTCCGCTACTAACGAATTCACGATGCCTTTTTTAGATCAGTAGCATATACGTTGAACTTTGAAGCTCAGGGTGGATGAGTAGAACACTTAATATTGACCTTGCAGCCTTGCACGTCAATATAGGTGGCGCGGAGAAAACCATGTTTGTTCAACCGTGGTGTTAGTGCTAGACAAAAATTCAGTAGGATATTCAAGGAATTTACGGATATGTTACTTTCCTGTGGAGATGGACAACCTCGGATGGACTCGACACCTTTAAAGATTTAAATGTTGTGTCACCAATCCTCTAGTAGGTTTTTGAATTGTCAATGCATTACATACGACAACAACATCACTACTTTAGAACACCATCGGGATTGAAACCCATTGCTTATTAGGACTCGAGATGAGGTGGTAGGGGAGATGAGCTTCGCATCTGCTCTGGATCCAATCGTGCTTCATGACTTCGTGAGGAGGAAGGAGAGAAGGACATGACGTTAGGATTACGCACTAGTAGAAAAGGGGGCAATGGTCCAGGCAGGGCCAGCCCATTAGTACCGGTTCAGTCCAGAACCGGGACCCATGGGGGCATTGGATCTGGTTCGTGAGCCCCGGGGGCCGGCCGGGCCACGTGGGCCATTGGTCCCGGTTGGTGGGACGAACCGGGACCAATTGGCCTCGCTCCTGGCCCACCACCATTGGTCCCGGTTGGTGGCATGAACCGGGACCAAAGGCTGCCCTTTAGTCCCGGTTCGTGCCACGAACTGGGACCAATGAGATGCCTATATATACCCCTCGCCCGCTAGCAGAGCACTCCCACTGCTCTGTTTTTCCTGGCCGGCGAGGGGAGAGCTTTGTGGTGCTCTAGCTCACCTCCTATGCACACAAGGTGTTCGATGGAATGCCCGAGCCACACTACTTAAGCTTTCTTCTCTCCAAGCTCGACCTCCAAGATCCATTTTCCTCAATATTTGTCTAGATTTAGCGGTCCGTCACGTCCCGTCCCCGTCTTTCACCGCCGTCGATCGCCCGCGCCGATATCGTCGCCGGCACCACCGTGGTGAGCCTCTTGTTCTTATCTTCTTTCTAAAAGGAAAAAAATTCTTACCTGTATGTTTATATAGATACTTGTATAATTTTCTTACTTTTATTATTGCATCTTATATAGTGTGATGGTTTTGGTATCCGCCCTCGTCGGCCCTCGTCCTGTCTATGATTCGGATGTGGTATATATTATCTTTTCATAACTATTGGTTTATTTATTATTTATGACAATTATGCCGACCAACGTGACATAGATTTTATTTATCTAGGAGGTTGTTGAACCGGAAATTCTAACCGACCCTATTGTCGAGAGGTTAAATTTAGTTGAAGAAGAAAACAATTTCTTGAAGGAAAAAATAAGAAAAATTGAGGAGGAGAATATGATATTGGAGTTGCATGTTGCGGATGTCGTCGATGATCACAAGATCAAGATGGATGCAATGCACTTGAAGATTAGAAAGATTAGAAAATATGCCATTCATACCGAGGCTTGGTATCATTATGCCATTGGATCAGTTGTTACATTGGTTGCGATTATGATCGCATTTATTTTCACTTTGAAATGTTTTACATAGTTTCAATGTATGGTTTAATTGATTTAGATGCTCTACAGAGCTTTATGTTGTTAGATGAGAACTATGTATGTACTTTAGTTTTAATGTGATGATGAACTTCTATTAATTTTGTCACTTAATTATCTATTCATGATGTTTTGTAATGATTTTTGACACACTTAATTATATATAATGCACGCGGATGAACCGGTAATGGTTGTACGGTTCAAGACACGCCTCCGAGTACATTAAGGGCGTGCATGATTTTCTCGAAGTGGCTGAGGCAAACAAGCAGAATGGTTTTATGTGTTGTCCATGCCCTATATGTGGGAATACGAAGTCTTACTCTGACCGGAAAATCCTTCACACCCACCTGCTTTACAAGGGTTTCATGCCACACTATAATGTTTGGACGAGGCACGGAGAAATAGGGATTATGATGGAATACGGCGAAGAAGAAGAGTACGATGACAACTATGTGCCCCCTTAATACGGTGATGCTACTGAAGATCAAGAGGAACCGGACGATGTGCACGATGATGCTGCAACGGGCGAAGCTGCTGAAAATCAAGAGGAACCAGATGATGTGCCCGATGATGATGATCTCCGCCGGGTCATTGTCGATGCAAGGACGCAATGCGAAAGTCAAAAGGAGAAGCTGAAGTTCGATCGCATGTTAGAGGATCACAAAAAAGGGTTGTACCCAATTGCGAAGATGGTAACACGAGCTCGGCACCGCATCGAATTGTTGCAAAGGAAGGCGAGAATGTGTGCCTCACAAAGGATTTGAGAAGCTACTGAAAATATTGAAGAAGAAGCTTCCAAAGGATAACGAATTGCCCGACAAAGACATACGCAGCAAAAAGGTCATATGCCCTCTAGGATTGGAGGTGCGAAGATACATGCATGCCCTAATGATCTGATCCTCTACATGGTGCGCATAAGGATCTGAACGCATGCCCGGTATGCGGTGCATTACTGTATAAGATCATACGAGATGACCCTGGTGATGTTGCCGGCGAGCCCATCAGGAAGAGGGTTCCTGCGAAGGTGATGTGGTATGCTCCTATAATACCACGGTTGAAACGTCTGTTCAGAAATGGAGAGCATGCCAAGTTGATGTGATGGCACGATGAGGACCGTAAGAAAGACGGGAAGTTGAGTGCACCCGCTGATGGGTCGCAGTGGAGAAAAATCGAGAGAAAGTACTGGGATGAGTTTGCAAGTGACCCAAGGAACGTATGGTTTGCTTTAAGCGCGGATGGCATTAATCCTTTCGGGGAGCAGAGCAGCAATCACAGCACCTGGCCCGTGACTCTATATATGTATAACCTTCCTCCTTGGATGTGCATGAAGCGAAAGTTCATTATGATGCCAATTCTCATCCAAGGCCCTAAGCAACCCGGCAACGACATTGATGTGTACCTAAGGCCATTAGTTGAAGAACTTTTACAGTTGTGGAATGGAAACGGTGTACGCACGTGGGATGAGAACAAATAGGAGGAATTTGACCTAAAGGCGTTGCTGCTCGTGACCATCAACGATTGGCCCGCTCTCAGTAACCTTTCAGGACAGACAAACAAGGGATACCACGCGTGCACGCACTGTTTACTTGACACCGATAGTATATACCTGGGAAGCTGCAGGAAGAATGTGTACCTGGGCCATCATCGATTTCTTCCGACCAACCATCAATGTCGAAAGAAAGGCAAGCATTTCAAAGGCGAGGCAGATCACCGGAAGAAACCCGCCATGCGTACCGGTGATCACGTACTTGCTATGGTCAATGATTTGCACGTAATCTTTGGAAAGGGTCCCGGCGCACTAGCTGTTCCGAATGACGCCGAGGGACATGCACCCATGTGGAAGAAGAAATCTATATTTTGGGACCTACCCTAATGGAAAGACCTAGAGGTCCGCTCTTCAATTGACGTGATGCACGTGACGAAGAACCTTTGCGTGAACCTGCTCGGCTTCTTGGGCGTGTATGGAAAGACAAAAGATACAGTTGAGGCACGGGAGGACCTGCAACGTTTGCACGAAAAAGACGGCATGCCTCCAAAGCAGTATGGAGGTCCTGCCAGCTATGCTCTCACCAAAGAAGAGAAGGAAATCTTCTTTGAATGTCTGCTTAGTATGAAGGTCCCGACTGGCTTCTCGTTGAATATAAAGGGAATAATAAATATGGCAAAGAAAAAGTTTCAGAACCTAAAGTCTCATGACTGCCACGTGATTATGACGCAACTGCTTCCGGTTGCATTGAGGGGGCTTCTACCGGAAAACGTCCGATTAGCCATTGTGAAGCTATGTGCATTCCTCAATGCAATCTCCCAGAAGGTGATCGATCTAGAAATCATACCAAGGCTAAGGAGTGATTAGGTGCAATGTCTTGTTAGTTTCGAGCTGGTGTTCCCACCATCCTTCTTCAATATCATGATGCACGTCCTAATTCATCAAGTTGACGAGATTGTCATTCTGGGCCCCGTATTTCTACACAATATGTACCCCTTTGAGAGGGTCATGGGAGTCCTAAAGAAATATGTCCGTAACCGCGCTAGGCCAGAAGGAAGCATCTCCATGGGCCATCAAACAGAGGATGTCATCGGGTTTTGTGTTGACTTCATTCCTGACCTTAAGAAGATAGGTCTCCCTAAATCGCGGTATGAGGGGAGACTGACCGAAAAGGCACGCTTGGAAGGGACTCAATAATATGCAGGACGGATATTCTTGGTCTCAAGCACACCACGTAGTTCTACGTAACTCTACCTTGGTGACCCGTATGTCGATGAACACACGAATAGTCTGCGCCCAAACACCCGAGCAAAGGCGATGATCGGATTACATGTGAACACATCAGACTTTCAGCAGTTGGTTGGAAACACGCCTCGAGGTGACAACACTGTTTGTGATGAGCTGTACTTGTTGTCGAGGGACCATGTTTGACTATATTGATTTACAAAGGATACGAGATAAATGTGAATACATTTTACACGATTGACCAAGATCAAAAGAGCACTAACCAAAAAAAAAAAACCCCCCAAAAAAAAACCCCCCAAGGGCCCAAACCCTTGGGGGCCTCCCCCCCCGGGGGGCCAAATTTTTCCAAAAACCCCAATTCCGGGCCAAAAGGGGTGGGAAAAAAAAAAACCATAAAAGGGGTTTTTCCCCAAAAAAAAATTTTTTTTAAAAAATTTAAATTCCCCCCGGGAAATTTTTAAACCCCCCCAAAAAAAAAAAAAAAAGGTGGGGAATTTTTTTTGCCCCAAATGGGGGGGGGAAGGAATAAAAAAGGTTTTAACGGAAAAGGGTTTGGAAAGGGAAAAATTAAGGGAAAAAAAATTTTGGGGGAAGGAAAAAAATTTGGGATTTTCCCGAAGGAATTTGGGAAAAAAAAAAAAAATTTTTTTTAAAAAAAACCAAAAATTAAAATTTCCCAAAGGGGCCCCTTTTTCCCCCCCTTTTGGGGCCCCCCCCTTTCCGGGGGCCCCCTTTTTAAAACCCCAAAAGGGGGGGGGGAAAATTTTCCCCTTTTTTTTTGGGGGAAAGGGGCCAAGGGTCCCAAAAGGAAAAATTTAAAACCCCCCCATTAAAAAAAAAGGGGCCACCAAGGGGGCCCGGGGGAAAAAGGGGGGGAAAGGGAAAAAATTTGGGGGGCCCCCCCCCCCCCCCCCCCCCAAAAACCCTTTTGGGGGGGGCCCAACCCCGGGGTTAATAAAGGGGGGGGGCCCCCCAAGGGGCCCCCCAAACCCCCCCCCCGGGGGGGCCCCGCCCTTTTTCCCCCCCCCCCGGGGGGGTTTTTCCCCTTTTCCCCTTTTGGGGGGGGAAGCCCCTTTCCCCAAAGGGGGTTTCCCCAAAAACCCGGGAAAAAGGGGGGAAAAATAAAAAGGGGGGGGAAAAATTTTTTAAAAAACCCTTTCCCCTGGGTTTTGGGGCCTTTTTGGGAACCCGGGGGGGCCCCAAATTTTCCCCCCCCCCCCCCCAAAAACCAAAAAGGGGGGGCCCCACCCCCGGGGGAAACCCCCCCCTTGGTCTCCTACCCCTCCCCCGCGCCCCTACCGAAAAATTAACTCTCTCGAGGCCACCCAAATTTACCAAGTTAAAAGAGTGTTGTCGTCGAGGCCACCCCAAACCCTTGAAGCGTTGTGTCGAGGCCACCCCAAACCCTAGAGAAGCAGCGTCGAGGCCACTAACATGATTCCTTATTGTGATTAGCTAGCTAGTTCTACGTTTGCCACTAATATATATCTATCTGTACCATGTTTGAATAATAATTGACATGTTGTAAATATTTGCAAAAGCTATGGAGCACTCCCGAGACGAAGCAACAGAAGCGATGTTGGGGGACATAATCGCACAAGGAAGTGATGTCGTTGCGTCATTTCTCAACGACACCGATGGTCAGGAAGGACTGGGTGAAGAAGAGGGCTATGTTCATGATGGCTCCGTCGCATTAATGCCGGTACAAGAAGAGGGCTATGTTCATGATGGCTCCGGTGACCCAATAGAGGTACAAGAAGGAGACCGTGCTGACTGCTCCGGTGACCGAACCGAGTCCGGCCAGGTATATATATATATATATATATATATATATATATATATATATTAGTTAAGTTGACTAGTTAATTGATGCATTCATTGTTTTGGTATATGTACACATATTAATTAACTCTCATCTTTCTTCCTTTTTCTAGCCCTCCAGATCAAGCACAACTTTGGTAAGGAGACGAGGCCCAAAGAAAAAGTTGAGCTCGGATGAAAGGTTTGAGATCACAGCAATCGCGCCCGACGGCGAATCGATTGAACCCATCCGGACAAAGAACGCATTTTCTGCTCAGTGCGGGGTTCTTGTTAGGGACAAGATCCCGATCAGCATCCAACAATGGTATAAGCCTAAGGAGGAAGACCCTGAGGTGTCTTATGTCAATGATATGCAGAAAAATGATCTTTGGACTCAGCTGAAGGCAAATTTCACCCTACCACCAGAGGAGGATCCGGAGAAGCCAGTTAAAGAGCAATTAATCAAGTCTTGTGCTCTTAAGAAGATGGCAAACCTATTCAGGAGGTGAAGGAAAGAGCTGAACAAGTTTGTCGACAAAGAAGAGACACCAGAATTCATCGGCAAATATGAGAAGATAAAAGATCACTGGCCCGCATTTGTGGCCCACAAGACATCGGAAAAGAGTAAGAAGATGTCGGCGACAAACAAGCAAAATGCTGCGAAGAAGCAGTTTGACCATCGCATGGGGTCAGGTGGCTACCTCAAAGCCCGGCCTAAGTGGTCCAAGGCTGAGAATGATTTGCTTGATAAAGGGATCGAACCAGAGACAATGAACTGGCCAGACCGTTGCCGGATTTGGTTCTTCGGGGCTGGCGGAACCTTGGACCCTGTATTAGGGAACTGCCGTTGGACAGACGAGCAACTGAAAATACCAGTCACCAAGCTTTGGCACTATATCGATGCAGCGCAGCAAGGGACGTTCGTTCCGGACAGGGAGAAGGACGAGCTCACAATGGCCCTCGAGAATCTTGAGCACCCTGGACGGACACGAGGCACGCCAGGCTCCATTCCGTGGAAGGTTGGTTTTCCGGACGCAGGGGGTTACAAAACCCAGGAGAGGAGGAAGAAACTGGAGCAGGGCCAACTGCAGGCGCTGCACGAAAGGGAATGGGGCTACAGGAACGAGAAGCAGATCGCAGCAAATGACCTGCCGAAGCTTCCCCCGAAGCTACCCCTCCATCTCAGCGGAGAAGCAGCGTGGCTTCCACGAGCTGCTTCAGCCGGAGCATGTCTTGACGGCTCCTTCCAACTATCCCGTGGATGCTATCACGGAGTCTCAAAATTGCCACATTATGACACGATGGATATATTTGAAGGTCAAGGCGGTTGTTGGCTCTGTTTATCCTACTAAACCCGGCGCAACTTTTCACTGCCGGCCGATTCCAGAAGGATATGCTAGGGTGATGGTGGATGAAATAACGGAGGGATTTGAGGACCTCCAGCTTGACCACCCTACCGGTGAAGGGGAGACTAGGCTGGGTTCTACTCTGAAGACTACATGCCTATAGCAGAAGGAGCTCATCAACCTTCCGAACTGGACGCCTTCGCCTCCTCCTCCTCCTCCGGTGAGTCAGGGCACTCCGCCTCCTCCACCGCCTCCTCCTCCAGCGAGTGACAATCAGGGCACTGGGCCTCCTTCTCCGGCGCGTGGCGGCACTCCGCCTCCTTCTCCGCCTGCGCCGGCGCGCCCGAGCAGCCAGCAGCCTCCTCCTTCTCCGCCTCGCCAGCAAGGGCGGAAGAGACCCGCCGCCGCCTCGGCTGCTCCGGCGCGTCGTAGTCCTTCTCCTCCGCCTCGTAAGCAAGCACGAAAGAAGACAGACGCCGCAGCCGCTGAGTCTGCTCCGGTGTCTAGCAGTACAGCCAGAGGCGGGAGGCAATACAGATACGGTCCACCTCTCAAGCCTCTAGAGAAGTTACCGTACGAGAGGACCGAGGAGGAAAACACGACGATCGTGCGGACCCACGTGAAGGACTTCTTTGAAGGGGTGAAAGCAAAGAGACATCCACCTCCGGAGGAGAAGGTAGATCCGGTGAAAGCAAAGCGCACTCTCGATGCCCTGAGTAAACCGGCAAAGTCTCCGCCGAGAACCAACTATGAGCGCATTACTGAACAGACATATCTCCAAGCGGAGCGGTCGAGAAGTACTGTCAGACATCAAAGGTCAAGAGAACGAGTAGTTGCAAAAAAAAATTTCCCAGCTCGACGAACAAGCAAATCAATAGTGCCCCCCGCTCAATGTGTCTAGCGGCAACATCGTCGCTAATGCTCCGGGGATGGTGGCCTGTTATGGCAATCTATCAGATTACCTGCTTGACAATCAACTTCCTGATTTCATGAAGGTGGACGAACACAAATACGAGTACGGGAAGCCTCTCGTCAAAGATGAAAAATCTCTAACAACGAT
Source organism: Aegilops speltoides (assembly GCA_021437245.1). Lineage (NCBI taxonomy): Eukaryota > Viridiplantae > Streptophyta > Magnoliopsida > Poales > Poaceae > Aegilops > Aegilops speltoides. The sequence continues at coordinate 89,202 of JAHHZJ010003631.1, forward strand.
GATGCGAAGATTCCATAATTGGTACATGAAAACCTGCAGAGAGTCTAGGGGGCGAATAGTTTGTATCTGAACATTAAAGAGGAGCACGACCTCGTTGGAACTGATCTGTTGGCTGTTCCATTTGAGGAGTTCTTCGCGTTCTTCAACCAAAAGGCCCTCGATAAATTAACGGTCGTTTGCTACTGTCTGTAAGTACTATTTCTGTCATTAAGTCTCTATATATAGCTCGGCTCTTTCATTGCATGTATTTATAATTAATTATCCTCAATATATTATGCAAATTGAAGATCGTCGAGTGCAGAAAACAAGAAATGTATGATATTGGGTTCATTAACACAAATATCATAGATGATATTCAGGTTAAAAAGCACGCCGAAGAGGCCGAGGCCAACTTGCTACAATCGTTGATCAAAAATCAAAACAAAGATACCATACTCTTTCCTTACAACTTCAAGTGAGTGTTACTGTCGTGTGCATATTCGGTTTCCCTTATTACTCGAGCGAGGTTATAGTAATGTAATTGATGAGTTATGCATGCGTGCGCAGCTACCACTATGTTCTTCTGGAGATTAAGCTTGAGCGGGGACTAGTAACCGTCTTAGACTCGAGACAAAAAGATCCTGAAACCTATGCGGACATGACTGAATTGCTCAACAAGTAAGTTCAATTGATCATTTTCGCACCATATCTCAAGTAATAATATTATTTTCTTTGTCTTGCAGGGTTTGGAAACAGTTCACCGCAGAAACTCCAGGACTGTCGAAGGAGCTGCAATATACATACCAGAAAGTAAGTACTACTGGCTAGCTAGTTGCGCGCATCTCCCGTTGATTCTATAGCTATACTTTCATCAATGCCATTTATAATGCTTCATTATCAGTTTGATTGACCACTATTTCTCGTAAAGTGCTTGTGGCAGGAACAAATGAATGATTTCTGTGGATACTAAGTGTGTGAGTTCATCTACAACGCGACATTGAAAAATAAGCGGGGCTACTCTAAAAGACAATATGAAGTGCGTAAGCAATAATATTCACAATTTCATTTGATTACACCATCATTTCTGTTGAGTTTCATTCATATATATGTATTAATTAACCCCCTTTGTCAAATTAGACGTGGCAGATGCGGAATGAACTCCTAGAACAGGATCGCATGAAAGCAATTCAAGAGGAATTGGCGGGATTCTTTCTTGACCACGTCATCAATAAAGCCGGAGAATACCATGTGGAAGTTGATTTCAATTGCTAGGGGATTGTCCTTAAGAGATCTTACATATTGTATATGTATGTAGCCAGTAGCGTCGGATAGATAATACGAAAACTTGTTGTTCGACCAATCTCTCGGAGAAGGAGAGGTCGATTGATCACTTCTCTCGGTATGCATGACGAACTTCTGTACTTAATGGTTCCCTTCATTTTCTTACTAGCTAGCATGTTGAGGGCCTCTCTATGTATAGTACGTAGCGTCGACCAAGCACGGACATAAGAGAGGACACTTCTTTCTATTAGCTAGCTAACACAATATATGAAACACAAAAATTAACCCCCCAAACCCCCCCCCCCTCCTTTCAAAAATAAAAACAAAAACCCCAGCCACTGAAATGCTGACGCGTGGATGCCTTTTGGTCCCGGTTGGTGCCACCAACCGGGACCAAAGGCCCTCCTGCCTGGGCTCGGCGCACCGGCCACGTGGAGGCCCATCTGTCCCGGTTCGTGTTATAACCGGAACTAAAGGTGGAAGGCATTAGTAGCAACCCATTAGTCCCGGTTCATGAATCGGGACTAAAGGCCCTTACGAACCGGGACAAATGCCCCCTTTTCTACTAGTGACGTAAGGTAATCTCATGCTTCATCCAACGGTTTTAGATAGATTTATAAATGGCAGCTGGTTTTTGTTGTTGCAATTGAGACATGATACGATTGTAATGGTTGATCTACGTCGTTATAACTCGATCCCACCAGATTAACGGCTCATAATTACTAATTAACGTAGGATTTCTAGGGAGTCTAAAACTAGTATAGATATAGATTTATGCTGTCATGTTGTGTAAGCCATGAGCCTTTTCAACGGACTCTCGGCTTACACATACATAAGCCGAGTCCTTTATTTTTACCGAGTGTACTTGAAACTTATCTCGGCTTACACCGTTTTAACTTGAGTACCTGTGCTTTGACACTAGGCTAACACGAAGATACTCGGCAACATGTGATTTTACTGTAGTGCCATACACGTAATAGCTTTCATACTGTAGTTCTTTGATCATCCAGAGAACAGAAAAATGAGAAGGAAGACATAAGAATTCAGAGGTTCCATATCATTCACGGGTATACTTCGTCCATGGTTGTACTCATTTCACATGAATTTTTGATATTTTAAGGTATACAAATCAAAAAGATCAAATGGCTAAATCAAATCAATGCATAAACATCTTGGATAAATGTTTCTGCATCATAGTAGTTTTTGTTGCATGCACCACACGTTCCCTATAGAAAACTAGATGATACCTCGCGCGTTGCCGCGGAAATTCTTGGCAAATTTTAGAGATGTGATGAATTAAGAAAGAAAAAGTTCAACTAATAATGAGTGTAATAGCTGGAATATATGAAATAATATTTCACCGGCATCAAATATAAGTACTAATGTGTAGAGACTACTCCATATTGTTCGGAGAAGAAAGCATAGATAACTGTGGGTCGTGACATGTCATGAAAATTATTACACATAATTATGCTGATGGCTGTAGCTAGCTAGGCGGCTAAAGACAACAAACATCAGTTACCCACTGTCCCAGTTGAGAAGGGGACGCTATGTCACATAACGGGAGCAATAAGAAAAAAAAATATTATCAAGTGCGGTGGAAATAAACTGCTATCTTTTTCTGACATGAAACAACTGCTATCTGCTGCCACGTATTACTCGGTCCCGTAAGGATGACTAAATTATTGCAACAGTAGCCCGACATCAAAGCAGCCATATCAAGCAGCGGATGTGATGGATAATCATCGAGTGTAGGGCATGAAAACAATAAAAAGGCAACGATCACTGCTTCCATTTCTGCATGTTTAGCGTCAGTTACTGCACTGATGCATAATCAGCGTCAGTTACTCCATGCATTGCATGCATGCCGGCATGCACTTGGTGCAGCGGCTCTCTAGTGTTGATGGGACGGCTATGGTAGACTGATCTAGGATATCCAATGGCTAAATTAATTTAGATGATGTGGCTCAAGGAGAAGGCAGAGAATTCCTTGTAGTGGGGTCTAGCTATTTAGATATAGTAGATGTAGGTAAGGGGCTCACATTCAAATGAAAGAACGGAAACACTGATAATAATATATTTCAAAGTAGATGAAAGGTGTGGCATTATTCTAAAGTCCCGAAGATCCGGCAGTGTATACCTAATGTTTCCCTTGGCATGATGATTGAAATATACAGAGATATTCCACTTATAATAGATATATAATTGTTACATACCACGCATCACACGTTCCTTAGAAAAAAATTGTAGCGCATCTCCTCCCACTCGTCAAAAAGCAAATAATACAGCACAGTACTGCCAGACCGCACAAAATAGACCATATATAGCTTTGGCTTTTCCCCAGCCCATAAATCAATTGCGTTAGGTGCGAGAGGGATAATGCATGGCAATGTGATAATGCTTTGCACAGTAACGCTGGCATACCTCTTTTTTAGAAAAGGTCTTTATTGATTATTCTGGAGGACCTTACAAAGTATTACAACAATATGCCTGAATCCGTCATTCTGGCAACAAATGTCACTACTCCTATCCATATGATGAAGGGGTGCTAGCTGGGCAAAACCCCGGACCACTCACCTAAGACTATCATCAAAAGCCGAAAGCCCCAGCCGAGCCACATACCAGGTCTGGGGCACTAACCGGTCTGACGCACTCACATGTGTCACCGCCGCCATTTCTACAGGTCCTTCAGAGCAGATATTGAGGCTTCTACCTTGTCAGGCCACTCTGCCGTCAACGCCACCATGACGCCAGACAGCTACCTCCTCCTGCGCGAGTCCATCACCGTAAATGGGTAGGATGAAACACCGCTCCACCAAAGAAGCCGCCCACTAGTCCCTCAATCCCGTGGTCGCCTCCAAGAATGACGCCCCCAATGAGGAAACGACACAAACGCACCGCCGTCATCCGATCTACTGATCTAGGGTTTCCCCCGGAGGTAGCGGATAGAGGTCTGGAGCTTCTCCGAGGCGATGCCTTCGGGAGGGTAATGACATAAAAGAGTGCCGCCGTCGCCGGTCTTGGCATCAAGCCTAGAACATGGTTTTCACCCGGATCCGCTCAAAGAACCTCCATCAAGCATCGTGTGCACGGGTCGCCGCCGATCTGAGCCGCCGCGCATCGAGGAGGCCGCACCGGCTAGATCAGATTTGTCCGCAGGGCAAACCACGCATGGCGCCGAGCCAAAAACCAGGCCCTCCATGCCGCCACCACCGATCTGAGGTCCGATGGTCCGTTGCCGCAGACCCGGCCGCCGCCGCCGAACGCAGCGAAGGCCACTGCCCGAAGCAGGGCCGGCCGCCGCACCCGCCACCATCGCCGCCCTAGGCCGAGGCAGCCGTCGTGCCGCCGCCGGTCAAGGCATGCCCGCCACGCCCCCAGGACCAGATCGGTTGTGCCACCACATCGCAGGGCTCCGCACCGCCCCCATGCTGCAGAAGAGAGGGAAGGCCCCCGCCACCACCGTCAGCCCCCGAGCTAGGCCGGCGGCGTCCTTCGGCCGCGGCGGAGGAAGGGATGGAAAGACGGGAGCCCCCGGCGGTGCGTCCAATGCTAGCTCTTTATAAGATAGTAAGAATCACTCACACGGGAACGAACAATGGAGCTCCTTGTGCTCCTTGCCCTTGTTCTCTTGGGCTTATCCGTGCTAATCCGGCGGCGTAGCTGCCACACTAGTATAAGGCGTGCCGGCGCCCCTACTCCAGCTGCACTGGCCATCCAGAACATCGTCGACCCTGCCGCTGCCCAGCGCATGCTCGTCGAGAACGCCGACCACTTCTCGAACCGCCCAGCTCCGCCCTTCCGGGTGGCTCAGGAAAAGAGCAACGGCGGCCAAAGAGGCAACGGCCTAACCTCTGTGCCCTATGGCCCGCTCTGGAGTGCTCTCCGGCGCAACCTGACGGCTGAGACGCTTCATCCGTCCCGCCTCAGGCACATCGCCCCGCTGCAGCTGGAGGCCATCCAGGGCCTTATTGCGGCACTGGGGAAGGAACTACCGGTGGTGTCCGTCCGCGAGCACCTCTCTGCCGCCGTCTTCTCGGTCGTCGCGCGCCTCTGTTTCGGCGACGTACGACATCGACGAGGGCTGTCTACAGGCCATGCGCTGCGGGATACGAGACATGCAGCTCATCGCTGTTGCGGAGGCCAAATCCTCGTCGGGCTCCATGTTGGCTAAGCTCACGCAGTGGAGAGCGCTGCGCCAGCTCTCGTCCTTACACGGTCGGATGGGCGAGATATACCTCCGTCTCGTCGCCGCGCGGCGGGAGTCCCGACGGCCATGCGACGGGGGCAGCCGTCGTCCATATGTCGACTCCCTCATCGACTTGCGCGTCCCAGATGGCGACGGTGGCCGGCGTGCTGTTAGGGATGACGAGTTGGTGACCCTCGTGCTGGAGTTTCTGGGCGCCGGCACTGGGACGGTCGCAGCATGTCTGGAATGGACCCTCGCCCACATTGTAAACGACCAGGAGGTCCAGAAAAAGCTGAGTGACGAGGTCGAAAGCGCTGGCGGCACTGTGGTCGCCAGCTCCAGAAGCCTCATTCATGGCATGCCGTATCTGAACGCTGTGGTGCTCGAGAGCCTCCGCATGCACCCAACGGTGCCCTTCATCCAGCGCCACGTCCATGCCGACGCCGCCGGGTTTCTCGGAGTCGGTGCAACAACCAGCGACTTGCTCATGCAGGTCTCCGTGGGAGCCATCGGGAGGTACAGCAAGACATGGACGGATCCCGACGAGTTCCGACCTGAGCGGTTCCTGCCCGGCGGCGAGGCAGAGGACGTGGGGCCTTTGCCGGGTCCCAAGGAGATCAGGATGATGCCGTTCGGCACCGGTCATAGGTTCTGCCCTGGCGTGGGTCTGGCCATGATGAACATCAAATGTTTCTTGGCTGCGCTCGTGCACGAGTTCCACTGGAAGCCGCCCACGGAGGGTTGTGCTGGCATCGACGTGACTGAGCTCAACACCTTCGTCAAGGGGATGAAGACGCCGCTTTCCGTGCGTCTCACGTTACGCACTTTATCCTCTTGAGATCTACACTGTCATCCTTGATGGTAAGCGTGGTGGATTAGTGTTGCTGAATAAGTTTGGTCAATATAAATGTTTGTGTGGCCTCAAGTGAAATATAATGGAGATGGACCTTTGTCAATAGGAGAACTTCTTGAGAAGAAAAGAGAGAGTTAAGTGAATGTGTCAGTCTATTGAATGATTCATCTAGGTATTTACTACTCAGGTACTTCTTTTAATAAAGGGGATACATGCATCATTTTGATGCAGAGGCAGGGGTGATCCTCCTTTTCACAAAAAAAAGAGGTATTTATATGTCCTAAACATGTGTTTACAACATCGGTTACATGTGCGTCGCATTATTTGGGAGAGACGCAGCGACGGTTTGAGATGTACATCGTTTGGACAAGGCCAACATTCTAACTGCTAAATGGGATATTCTAAGTAATCTAATTAGCCTAAACTAGTCATCAACCCATGCGGCTGCACGGCCTAGAAACATTTTTAGGTATATGTACTTGTTGGCCAAACACATCATGTGTCCTACAATAGATGTAGAGAAGTGCAGATGTCTCCAAACATGTGTCTATCGGTTTAACGTTTCTTGTCAAAATAATAGAAGTAATGTCCACCCTTGGATCAACATCAAGGTTGTGACATTTTTGTAACATGCTCTTTTAATACATACGTACTATTGATTATTTTTTGGAAATATGGATGTACAAATATGGAAAAACGAAATTCAAGCAAATGGTCTCAAGAAATGATTGTCTCCGACCCTTTTTCAGTAGTGAAAGGTGATTGTAGAAAAGTATGCTTGTCATGATAAATAAACGGTAATTGCCATTCCAAACTGCCAGTGGAAAATATTTCTAATATTAGACTAAATATAAATTGAAGTCAATAATAACCAACTGTAGTTAGGTAATGAAATAATATCAATCATGTGAATCGTCACTAAGCTAGGTCAATTAATTTATTCACATAATTATATTAAGAACATAGAATGTTTGCATGCAATTTTGAATAATAAGAACGTGCTTATTATCATGCCAATATGCCCTTTCCTCTTACAAGATTCAATGATTACATTCGTCTCTAAACATGGTCAGGTGGGTCCTTTTACTCTTTATAGTGTGACGATAAAATAGAGAATTTATGAGCTAGTGACTACATTAATATTATTGTAATTATGAATCATCGTTTCATTTTAACTTAGACTGTATAAGTATGAAGGTTTAACATCAGCATACAATTTTCAACTTACCTCAGTTTTTTTAATATGATTTCTTAACCTAATGAGCTACCGAGGAGTCTTCCTATAATTGGTACATATACCAGGTCAAAGCTTACAAAATTATAACTCAACTACAATTCGGAAGCTTTTAGGGAGAGATATTTTTTAATTTTACATTTATTTTATCTTGGTAATGTTATTTTCTTACAAAAGTAATGAAAAAAATCACTCATGAATAGATTATTTATTTGTACGTGTCTTTTTAATTTCATTTTTCTCATGGGAAGTTGGGAACATGCACATTACTAAAAATACATCCATCCATATATTGTTTCTAATGTTGAGGCTTTGGGGAACATTTATTTGTATGTGACTTTAATTTGTATTTTTCTCAAGGGAACATACACGTGGTTTTGGTGCTATTTAGGACATGGAGTCTTTTTCTAGCATGGGGCCAACGGACGTTTCATTTATATGTATCATTTTTTGATAATGTATCTTCTTTTCTCTTTATGATTCGAAAAGGCAAATCAATTTTTTTAATTGGGACTTGAACGTTGGCATCCAAGACTATTTTCCATGCATGTGGGTTCAAATCTATTTTGCACTCTTGGTACGTGTTGCTTTTTCCATTAAAAGTTTATATCGCATGGCCACCTAACTGATCTTGACCTTTAAATTTACATATAATAGGTTTATGATTAATTATGATTTTTTTGGTGCATGAAAATTAATGTGTATTTTTCTACTTATGTAACCCTTAAGTGATTTCTGGTAATAAAATTTTTGGTTTCTGTTTTTTTAAGTAAGATTTCTTTTTTTTCCTAGAAAACCAAGAGAGACCCAAGGGAGGAAGGCTCCCATACGTGCTACCATAGGATACGTGGTAGCATAGGACTACAAATCTTACGTTCTATCTAATTGATGTGGGCGTTTTGTTTCCTAAAGAACGTTTGCCCTTTTTCTAGGAAACATAGAGTCCTAAGGCAGTAAGACTCCCATACGTGATACTATTATGAGACATTACGTCTTATGTTTCATCTGATGGCTACGAATACATTATATATTAATCCAATGGTCAGAATTCTTTAATTCTAAGGATTAACGTGGTGCCTCGTATGGTGCCTCCAATATATATATATATATATATATATATATATATATATATATATATATATATATATATATATATATATATATATATATATATATATATATATATATATAATAAAGAGAATTGGGTTTCGTAAAGACGTCGTGCGTGTGATTTTGCATAAAAGCCCTCGGTTTATATGAAATTAACCCGCAATCCCTATTTTAGTAAGCTTTGTATATAATGTTATATTTTACGAAAACCCCTATATTCATTAGATTTGCATCCGCTGTCCTCATAGTCTTATCCATTTCTCTGGCGATGGCGATGGCGGCGGCGACGGGTTTTTTGGCGACGGCGACGGCGACGGGTTGAGGGCTGCGGGACGGCGCGACGAGGAGGGGGTATCTGCGAGACGGCGCGACGAGGTGGGGCGATGGTGGTTAGCGGCGCGGCGGGCAATGGCGTCGCGGGGTGGATGGAGGACGCCGAGCGAGGCGACATCTCCCCGTCGCTGCTGTCGTTCCAAGACGCCCGCTTCGCCTCCGTCGCGCCCGCGCCGGAAGGCCTTCTTGTCTGCTGCAGCGCCAGGCCACAGATTGTCTCTGTCGCACCCTTCAGCTCGCCTCCGCCCACCGCCCCTTCAGCTTCGCCTCGCCGCCCTATCAAGGCGTCCCAACTGCTGCTGGAGACCGCCTCTGCCTGCCGCGCTTGCCTTTGCTCACGCCCTGCAGCTGGCCTCCGCCCTCGTCCTGCCGCGGTGAGCGCGAGCCTGCACTGTGGGCATGAAAGCGAGCAAAGCTGTGAGCTGTACGCTTCTGAATCTCGACGGACTTTTGCTCCCTTATTTGATTTGAATATCTGATGGAAATCCGGCTCCCGTGTCCTTCTCAAACTCCTGCTCCCGTGTCCTTCTCAAACAAAGAAACCATCCCGACCCTGATTGGAGTTCGCTGCTATAAGTTGAATTGTTCTTGGCTGGAATCGTGAACCAGGCCAGCGCCACCAATGAGCGGTGCACCGTCGCTGGGGTATGATCTGATCTTCTTACCTTGATTCGCGGAATTCTTGGTCCAGAGAAGCACTATGAGTCCAACGGTGGCTACAACAGAGGTATGTGATGCCTCGACCTCCCTCAAAAACAGCCCTGCTGTTGCCCCTTCCCTCAAGCCTTTGTGTGTTCAGAGATTTATTTAGAGATGGTAACTGAGCAGTAGGTTGTTATCTGTATTGTTTGACTTTTGCATGCCTTGTGGCTGGACATGATGTTGGCAAATACACTAGAGATTATGCTGCAATCTAGCATATTTCTTCTAGGCCAATTACTTTCTTCTAGATGAGTTAATTCAGAGGTTGCTATCAAATAGATGTGTTCTCAGGTTCAGTATTAATTGGGGAGCTGCTTTTGCCACAGAGAGTTCGAGTTTTCAGATTTGAATTAGCATGCATCAAGGTAATTCCTAATTAACAAACATTTGCTAATTAATTGGGGAATTGATGGTTAGGATTGAGGAGTCACCGGTAATTAGCCTGCTTTAAGTAACAGTTTGCTAAACAGGCAAATGCCTCTGGGATTGTTGCTGGCATAGTAAGATACATCAACAGAATTAAGTGTCTGGAGTCACTTCATATTCAGAATTGCCCTGCCATGCATGCAATAAATAAAAAAGTGATTTGGCCCAGTTTTCATGTCTCTTACGTGTATGCTGCGTGTAGGTGGCAAAGGTGTCCAATCCAACTCAGGTGGAGGACAAGGAGGTTCGGCTCTTGAACCTTGCACCAATGATCTTTGGATGATACCGACGCGTGATCAGTAAGTTTCATATATTCAGATGGGACCTTTCTTCATCTTATTTTTCCTGGCCACTTGATTACGCGTACTATCGTTTGTCTTCCCATTTGATTTCTCATATGAAGCTACTAATTTTGAAAATTCCTTTTATTTTACAATACTATTGCTTATGTTTTCCTATGGAAAGTAAACTAGAGTGAATTAACGATTTGTTTTCTTTAGATGTTGTCGGTCGGGTGTCCTCTAATACTGAAGTTCTACCACCATCTGGTGGTGCTTGAGAGCAGAGACGGCATACTTTCATCAGCAGCCGCCAAACCCCAACGCCGCTGGTGTATACACCCTCTACCCTCGATATCCAATTGCCTCGCGTCTGCCCAACATGAACACCTCCTCAATATGTACATCTCTGAATTTTGCCATTGCTAGAGAAAGTAGAGCATTGTTTTGCTGTAGCTATAATTTGAGTTTAGAAGATATACTCCTCTCTTTTGACGTCAATTCTTGATTGACACTTGTGCGAAGCCCAATGGGATGAAATTACGGACTACAGAGAGGTGTAATTATTAATTAATTTCTTGCTTTAAAAGATATGCAACTAGCAGAGTTTCTTATTATTATCAATTGGATTATGACTGAAGTGAAGAATTTATGTGGACAGTCTTGCAGATTTCGGTGGCGAGATTTTTGTACAATTACAGTGGCAGATTTCAGAAATTTGTAGAGCACATGATTTACAAGAACAAGATATTTTGTCAAGGTGTGTACTTTTTACCCGTTGCACTAATCTTTTGCTTTGAGCGATAGCTAAAAGAAAGTACTTCCTTTGGAATAATATTTCATGCACTCATAAGTATAATATCTGCATTTCCTTATTTTTTGTTCTTCCGTCAGTAGTATTTCTTTTAGCTACTATTTGCCCTTGGATAAATCACTCATGCTATTTTAATGAGGTTCATTCTAGCCGTTTGCTCACGAGAACAGAAACATTTTATATGTTAGCTAAATGAAAGTACATTCTTTTGAATTTGCCACTTTTTCCTGCACTCGCAGATATAATCTCTCCATTTCCTGGATTTTTGATTCTTCCATTAGTAGTATTTCTTTTAGCTACTTTATGCCATAGCATAAATCACTCATGCTATTTTAGTAAGATCCACTCCTGCTCTATGCTCACTAGAACGGAAAACAAATATTATATGCTTATTTTAGCGTCAATTTCGCTCCATGTATTCATGGTCACAGATAAAACAGTAATAAACTGCCCTTCTCTGTCAAACTTATTTAATTACAAAGTTGTCATGCCTGATCAGCAAAAGATTTGTGCTTCTTTGGCCCATATATATCACAGTAGAGTATATGATTTTCGCAGTTCTTAATTTAAATTTTTCCTTTTCTGGCACAGCCATGCATATCAACAATCAGTCAAGCAAAGAAATATTCATGGGAGATATACATGGATCCACAAGAATGTGCACCGTATGGCACTACCCTTTTGTCATCGAGCCACTATCACATTTTGGTCAGCAATCGGTTCAAGCAATTCTCAGCGCAATTAGTCAGAAGTTGGAATTTACATATAAACGAACAATACATCAAGCAACAGAAGAAAGAGTGGTCATCTCTTTTTCTTTGCACCAAGATGCCATACAAGCATTCAGACTTCGGAATCGCACAAGCAGTTTGTATATAAATGATGTGCCATATCGTTTTAACATGGACACTTCAAAAGAATATCTGGTAAGAGTGGTCGTTGATCACTATGATTATAGTAGTCCTAAAGAGTTTGCCTCTGCGATTCTGTTCACATGTAGTTGATGTTTTAGCCTTTTAGAAGTATATGGCGTTGCTTAAATTATGTTTCTTTTGGCAACAACATATGAAAGGAGAAATTCTTAGGTTTAGGATAAAATTGTTCTAGATTTTGAGAAGATTGTTACAGATCCGTGAGAAAAATGTCTCAAGTTTAGGAAATTAACTATCCATATTTTTGGATCTTGGTTAATAAGCTGGTCACAATAGTTTTTTTTATTTTCTAAGCAAGCTGGTCACAATAGTTCATGTGGGTCATAAATCAAACAATTACTCATGTAGCTATGCTTATTAAGGGGTCTAATTTATTTTCTCCCGGTGCAACGCACGGGCATTTTTACTAGTGTCTATATATATATATATATATATATATATATATATATATATATATATATATATATATATATATATATATATATATATATATAATACTCCTCCTTGGACAACGCTTTTAGTTATCTTCATCGTATTGAGAATCTTCACATATCCTGAGGATCTTGCACCATCTATGTTGTCCAAAAATCCTGTGGAAAATAAATATAAGTAGAATAATAGGAACTTGATATTGTTAGCGTAACGAATCACCTCATTCAAACATGTATGAGAAATCCGTTGGAAAACTCATAGTGTAAGAGAACAATATTTTATTATCAGAGGATAATGAGTAAGTTTTAGTTCTAGGAGTTTTCTCCCCTGAACATTGCAAATTCCTTAATCGTTGCATACATTGTTATGATTGCATTTTTGAAATGCAGCTATTTGTAAAGACTTAGTGAACAAATATGCAGAATTGTCACAAGATTTTGTTTGCAAACTATCAATTTCTCCATCTTTCTGTAATTCGTGTGGAAAAAATAGTTTGCAAAGATATGTTTCGTGATATTAGTTTTAGTATTATCCCATGTGCATTTGAGCAACACATGCAACATTATCTTCATAGACCATGGTTGGTGATTCTAAGGAATCAATGTTGCTAAATATGATTAATCACCCTACGGACCAATACATATTCTTGTGAGGCTTCAAATAATGCAATTATTTCAGAGTGGTTAGTGGAAGTTGCTAGCAATGTCTGTTTTGTTGACTTACATGCAATAGAAGTTCCAGCATATAAAAATACAAACCCTGTTAGTGACCTGGCATTATTGGGGTCCGAAAGATATCCAACGTCAGCATAACCAATTAGGGTCATGTGTTGCTTTTACCGATAGAATAAACCAAGACCTTTAGTAACATGTAAATATGAAGTGGTGTTTTTGTTGGAGCTGCACCCTGTCGAGCGAGTAAATTTACTCCAAAGGCAATGGCTTGTCTAGCACAATTTGCGAAGTACATTAGTGCTCCTATGGCACTTAGGTATGGGAACTGAGGTCCCAATACCTTCTCGTTATCATCCCTAGGTTTGAAATTATCCTTCTTTGTAGCAAGGTGTCTGGCGGTCATGGGTGCTTTGGATGGATATGATTTAACCATGTTGAATTTTTACAAACAATTATGAATATAAGCGGGTTGACAAACGAGTATTCCTAAGGGAAGTTGCGCTAGTTGTAAACCTGAGGAGAATTTGGTTTTTTCCCAAATATTTCATCTCGAACTCTGTCATTAAATGATTGTGTGCTACAGGCCTATATCTGCTGCGTTACCAATGATGTCGAGCTCATCAAAAGTATGAAACAATTGCTTGGCTTGTCATCGGGGTTCTGCATGATTTGAGTATTTTGTGTGATGAAGATGGAGCGTAGCTAGAATATATGATTTTGTACGGATAAGCTTTCTTTGGCCATGTTATTTTGAGAAGACATAATTACCTTGTTAGTATGCTTGAAGTATTATTGTTTTATGTCAATATTAAACTTTAGTTTTGAACCTTATGGATCTGAATATTAATGCCACAATAGAAAAAATTACATGGATAAATATGTTAGGTAGCATTCCACATTAAATTTTTTGTTTTTATCATTAAACTACTCGAGGACAAGAAGGAATTAAGCTTGGGAATGATTGATACGTCTCCAACGTATCTATAATTTTTTATTGTTCCATGCTATTATATTATCCATCTTCGATGTTTTATATCCATTTGTATGCTATTTTATATGATTTTTGGGACTAACCTATTAACCTAGAGCCCAGTGCCAGTTTCTGTTTTTTCCTTGTTTTTGAGTTTTACAGAAAAGGAATACCAAACGGAGTCCAATTGACCTGAAAATTTTCGGAGATTATTTTTGGACCAGAAGAAGCCCACGGAGCATCGGAGATGGACCAAAAGAGTGCCGAGGCCACCACGAGGGTGGAGGGCGCGCCCTACTCCCCTAGGCGCGCGCCCTACCTCGTGGCTGCGTTGTGGACCCCCTGACTTGCCCCGACGACAAAACCTCTTATACATCCCCAAACTTCCAGAACAGAAAGAAGATCAGGAGTTCTGCCGCCACAAGCCTCTGTTGCCATCGAAAGCCAATCGGGACCCTGTTCCGGCACCCTGCCGGAGGGGGAAATATGCCCTAGAGGCAATAATAAAGTTATTATATATTTCCTCATATCATGATAAATGTTTATTATTCATGCTAGAATTGTATTAACCGGAAACATAATACATGTGTGAATATATAGACAAACAGAGTGTCACTAGTATGCCTCTACTTGACTAGCTTGTTAAATCAAAGATGGTTATGTTTCCTAACCATGAACAAAGAGTTGTTATTTGATTAACAAGGTCACATCATTAGTTGAATGATCTGATTGACATGACCCATTCCTTAGCTTAGCACACGATCGCTTAGTATGTTGCTACTGCTTTTATCCATGACATATACATGTTCCCGTAACTATGAGATTATGCAACTCCGTTTACGGAGGAACACTTTGGTGCTACCAAACGTCACAACGAATCGGGTGATTATAAAGGAGTACTACAGGTGTCTCCAAAGGCAAATGTTGGGTTGACGATTTCGAGATTAGGTTTTGTCACTCCGATTGTCTGAGAGGTATCTCTGGGCCCTCTCGGTAATGCACATCACTTAAGCCTTGCAAGCACTACAACTAATGAGTTAGTTGTGAGATGATGTATTACGGAACGAGTAAAGAGACTTGCCGTAACGAGATTGAACTAGGTATTGATACCGACGATCGAATCTCGGGCAAGTAACATACCGATGACAAAGGGAACAACGTATGTTGTTATGCGGTCCGACCGATAAAGATCTTCGAGAATATGTAGGAACCAATATGGGCATCCAGGTCCCGCTGTTGGTTATTGACCGTGAATAGTTCTAGGTCATGTCTACATTGTTCTCGAACCGTAGGGTCCATGCACGCTTAAGGTTTCGATGATGGTTATTATGAGTTTATATATTTTGATGTACCGAAGGAGTTCGAGTCCCGGATGTGATCACGGACATAACGAGGAGTCTCGGAATGGTCGAGACATAAAGATTGATATATTGGAAGCCTATGTTTGGAGTTCGAATGGTTCCGCTAAAACGGAATTTATCGGAGTACCGGAGGTTACGGAACCCCCGGAGGTAAATGGGCCTCGATGGGCCTTAGTGGAAAGGAGAAGGGGCAGCCCTAGGTGGGCGCGCCCCCCCCTTCCCTAGTCCTACTAGGACTAGGAGAAGGGGGCCGGCCCCCTCTCTCTCTTTCCCCCTCCGGGAATCCTAGTCCAACTAGGATTGGGGGAATCCTACTCCCGAGGGAGTAGGACTCCTGGCGCCTCCTCTTGGCCATGCCGCCCCCCCCCTGGCTCCTTTATATACGGGGCAGGGGGCACCTTGAACACACAAGTTGATCGTGAGATCGCTCCTTAGCCGTGTCGGTGCCCCTCCACCATATTCCACCTCGGTCATACCGTCGCAAGCTTAGGCGAAGCCCTGCGCCGTGAAACATCAAGATCGTCACCACGCCGTCGGTCGACGGAACTCTCCTCGACACTCGGCTGGATCGAGTACGAGGGACGCCATCGAGCTGTACGTGTGTCAAGAACTCGGGGCGTCGGAGTAACGGCGCGGATCGGTCGGATCGCGAGGAGAACGTACGACTACTTCCTCTACGTTGTGATCGCTTCCGCTTCGGGTCTACAAGGGTATGTAGACAACACTCTCCCCTCTCGTTGCTATACATCACCATGATCTTGCGTGTGCGTAGGAAAATTTTGAAATTACTACGTTCCCCAACAGTGGTATCAGAGCCTAGGTTTTTCTATGGTTTGATGTTTTGCACGAGTAGAACACAAGTGAGTTGTGGGCGATACAAGTCATACTACCTACCAGCATGTCATACTTTGGTTCAGCGGTATTGTGAGATGAAGCGGCCTGACCGACATTACGCCAGACGCTTACGCGAGACTGGTTTCACCGCTGTGAGCACTCGTTGCTTAAAGGTGACTGGTGGGTGCTGTCTCTCTCACTTTAGTTGAACCGAGTGTGGCTACGCCCGGTCCTTGAGAAGGTTAAAACGGAGTCTATTTGACAAAGTATCGTTGTGGTTTTGATGCGTAGGTGAGACTGGTTCTTGCTTAAGCCCGTAGCAGCCACGTAAAATTTGCAACAACAAAGTAGAGGACGTCTAACTTGTTTTTGCAGGGCATGTTGTGATGTGATATGGTCAAGATGTGATGCTATATTTTATTGTATGAGATGATCATGTTTTGTAAACCGAAGTTATCGGCAACTGGCAGGAGCCATATGGTTGTCGCTTTATTGTATGCAATGCAATCGCCCTGTAATGCTTTACTTTATCACTAAGCGGTAGCGATAGTCGTAGTAGCATGAGTTTGGCGAGACGACAACGATGCTGCGATGGAGATCAAGGTGTCGCGCCGGTGACGATGGTGATCATGGTGGTGCTGCAAGATGGAGATCGTGAAGCACAAGATGATGATGACCATATCATATCACTTATATTGATTTGCATGTGATGTTTATCCTTTTATGCATCTTATCTTGCTTTGATTGACGGTAGCATTATAAGATGATCTCTCACTAAATTATCAAGAAGTGTTCTCCCCGAGTATGCACCGTTGCCAAAGTTCGTCGTGCCCAGACACCACGTGATGATCGGGTGTGATAAGCTCTACGTCCATCTACAACGGGTGCAAGCCAGTTTTGCACACGCAGAATACTCGGGTTATACTTGACGAGCCTAGCATATGCAGATATGGCCTCGGAACACGGAGACCGAAAGGTCGAGCGTGAATCATATAGTAGATATGATCAACATAAGATGTTCACCATTGAAAACTACTCCATTTCACGTGATGATCGGTTATGGTTTAGTTGATTTGGATCACGTGATCACTTGGATGACTAGAGAGATGTCTTTCTAAGTGGGAGTTCTTTAGTAATATGATTAATTGAACTTAAATTTATCATGAACTTAGTCCTGGTAGTATTTTGCAAATTATGTTGTAAGATCAATAGCTTGCATTGTTGCTTTCATATGTTTATTTTGATATGTTCCTAGAGAAAATTGTGTTGAAAAATGTTAGTAGCAATGATGCGGATTTGATCCGTGATCTGAGGTTTATCCTCATTGCTGCACAGAAGAATTATGTCCTTAATGCACCGCTAGGTGACAGACCTATTGCAGGAGCAGATGCAGACGTTATGAACGTCTGGCTAGCTCAGTATGATGACTACTTGATAGTTTTGTGCACCATGCTTTATGGCATAGAATCGGGACTTCAAAGATGTTTTGAACATCATGGACCATATGAGATGTTCCAGGAATTGAAGTTAATATTTCAAGCAAATACCCGAGTTGAGAGATATGAAGTCTCCAACAAGTTCTATAGCTAAAAGATGGAGGAGAATCGCTCAACTAGTGAGCATGTGCTCAGATTGTGCGGGTACTTCAATCGCTTGAATCAAGTGGGAGTTAATCTTCCAGATAAGATAGTGATTGTCAGAATTCTCTAGTCACCATCACCAAGTTAGTAGAACTTCGTGATGAACTATAGTATGCAAGGGATGACGAAAATGATTCCCGGGCTCTTCGTGATGTTGAAATCGACGAAGGTAGAAATCAAGAAAAGAGCATCAAGTGTTGATGGTTGACAAGATCACTAGTTTCAAGAAAAGGGCAAAGGGAAAGAAAGGGGAACTTCAAGTAGATTGACAAGCAAGTTGTCACTCCCACGGAAGAAGCCCAAAGCTGAACCAAAGCCTGAAACTGAGTGCTTACACTGCAAAGGAAATGGTCACTGGAAGCGGAACTGCCCTAAATATTTGGTGGATAAGAAGGATGGCAAAGTAAAAAAAAAAGGTATATTTGATATACAGGTGTTTGATGTGTGCTTTGCTAGTGTTTATAGCAACCCCTCGGTATTTGGTACTGGTTCAGTTGCTAAGAGTAGTAACTCGAAACGGGAGTTGCAGAATAAACAGAAACTAGTTAAGGGTGAAGTGACGATGTGTGTTGAAAGTAGTTTCAAGATTGATATGATCATCATCGCACACTCCCTATACTTTCGGGATTAGTGTTGAACCTAAATAAATGTTATTTGGTGTTTGCGTTGAGCATGAATATGATTTGATCGTGTTTATTGCAATACGGTTATTCATTTAAGTAAGAGAATAAACTGTTATTCTGTTTACATGAATAAAACCTTATATGGTTTCACACCCAATGAAAATGGTTCATTGGATCTCGATCGTAGTGATACACATATTCATAATATTGAAACCAAAAGATGCAAAGTTAATAATGATAGTGCAACTTATTTGTGGTAATCGCCGTTTAGGTCATATTGGTGTAAAGCGCATGAAGAAACTCCATACTGATGGGATTTTGGAATCACTTGATTATGAATCACTTGATGCTTGCGTACCGTGCCTTTTGGGCAAGATGACTAAAACTCCGTTCTCCGGAACAGTGGAGCGAGCAACTGACTTATTGGAAATAATACATACCGATGTATGCGATCCAATGAGTGTTAAGGCTCGCGGTGGGTATCATTATTTTCTGACCTTCACATATGATTTGAGCAGATATGGGTATATCTACTTGATGAAACATAAGTCTGAAATAGTTGAAAGGTTCAAAGAATTTCAGAGTGAAGTGGAAAAATCATCGTGACAAGAAAATAAGATTTCTACGATCTGATCGCGGAGACAAATATTTGAGTTACGAGTTTGGTCTTCAATTAAAACAATGTGGAATAGTTTCACAAATTCATGCCACCTGGAACACCACATCATAATGGTGTGTCCGAACGTCATAACCGTACTTTATTGGATATAGTACAATCTATGATGTTTCTTACCGATTTACCAATATCGTTTTGGGATCATGCATTAGAGACAGCTGCATTCACGTTAAATAGGGCACCATCTAAATCCGTTGAGACGACACTATATGAACTGTGGTTTAGCAAGAAACCATAGTTGTCGTTTCTTAAAGTTTGGGGCTGCGATGCTTATGTGAAAAAGTTTCATCCTGATAAGCTCAAACCCAAATCGGAGAAGTGCGTCTTCATAGAATACCCAAAGGAAATTGTTGGGCACACCTTCTATCACAGATCCGAAGGCAAGATATTCGTTGCTTAAAAATGGATCCTTTCTAGAGAAGGAGTTTCTCTCGAAAGAAGTGAGTGGGAGGAAAGTAGAACTTGATGAGGTAACTGTACTGTTCCCATATTGGAAAGTAGTTCATCACAGAAATCTGTTCTTGTGACTACTATACCAATTAGTGAGGAGGTTAATGATGATGATCATGTAACTTCAGATCAAGTTACTACCGAACCTCGTAGGTAAAACAGAGTGAGATTCGCACCAGAGTGGTACGGTAATCCTGTTCTGGAGGTCGTGTTACTTGACCATGACAAGCCTACGAACTATGAGGAAGCGATGATGAGCCCAGATTCCGCAAAATGGTTTGAGACCATGAAATCTGAGATATGATCCATGTATGAGAACAAAGTATGGACTTTGATGGATTTGCCCGATGATCGGCAAACCATAGAAAATAAATGGATCTTCAAGAGGAAGACGGACGCTGATAGTAGTGTTACTATCTACAAAGCTCGACTTGTCGCAAAAAGGTTTTTGACAAGTTCAAGGTGTTGACTACAATGAGATTTTCTCAACTGTAGCGATGCTTAAGTCTGTCCGAATCATGTTAGCAATTGCCACAATTTATGAAATTTGGCAAATGGATGTAAAAACTGCATTCCTGAATGGGTTTTAGGAGGAAGAGTTGTATATGATGCAACCAGAAGGTTTTATCGATCCAAAGGGAGCTAACAAAGTGTGCAAGCTCTAGCGATCCATCTATGGACTGGTGCAAGCATCTCGGAGTTGGAATACACGCTTTGATGAGTTGATCAAAACATATAGTTTTATACAGACTTACGGTGAAGCCTGTATTTACTAAAAAGTGAGTGGGAGCACTACAGCATTTCTGATAAGTATATGTGAATGACATATTGTAGATCGGAAATAATGTAGAATTATCTCGCAAAGCATAAAGAAGTGTTTGAAAGGAGTTTTTCAAAGAAAGACCTCGGTAAAGCTACTTACATATTGAGCATCAAGATCTATAGAGATAGATCAAGATGCTTGATAAGTTTTTTCAATGAGTACATACCTTGACAAGATTTTGAAGTAGTTCAAAATGAAACAGTCAAAGAAAGAGTTCTTGCCTGTGTTACAAGGTGTGAAATTGAGTAAGACTCAAAACCCGACCACAGCAGAAGATAGAAAGAGAATGAACGTCATTCACTATGCCTTGGTCATAGTTTCTATAAAATATGCCATGCTGTGTACCAGATCTATTGTATACCCTGCACTGAGTTTCGCAAGGGAGTACAATAGTGATCTAGGAGTAGATCACTGGACAGCGGTCAAAATTATCCTTAGTGGAATAAGGATATGTTTCTCGATTATGGAAGTGACAAAGGTTCGCCGTAAAGGGTTACGCCGATACAAGTTTTGACACCGATCCGATGACTCTAAGTCTCGATCTAGATACATATTGAAAGTGGGAGCAATTAGCTAGAGTAGCTTCGTGCAGAGCATTGTAGACATAGAAAAATTGCAAAATACATAACGGATCTGAATGTGAAAGACCCGTTGACTAAGACTCTCTCACAAGCAAAACATGATCACACCTTAGTACTCTTTGGGTGTTAATCACATAGCGATGTGAACTAGATTACTGAATCTAGTAAACCCTTTGGGTGTTGGCCACATGGCGATGTGAACTATGGGTGTTAATCACATGATGATGTGAACTATCGATGTTAATCACATGGTAATGTGATCTAGATTATTGACTCTAGTGCAAGTGGGAGACTGAAGGAAATATGCCCTAGAGGCAATAATAAAGTTATTATATATTTCCTCATATCATGATAAATGTTTATTATTCATGCTAGAATTGTATTAACCGGAAACATAATACATGTGTGAATATATAGACAAACAGAGTGTCACTAGTATGCCTCTACTTGACTAGCTTGTTAAATCAAAGATGGTTATGTTTCCTAACCATGAACAAAGAGTTGTTATTTGATTAACAAGGTCACATCATTAGTTGAATGATCTGATTGACATGACCCATTCCCTTAGCTTAGCACACGATCGTTTAGTATGTTGCTACTGCTTTTATCCATGACATATACATGTTCCTGTAACTATGAGATTATGCAACTCCCGTTTACCGGAGGAACACTTTGGGTGCTACCAAACGTCACAACGTAACTGGGTGATTATAAAGGAGTACTACAGGTGTCTCCAAAGGCAAATGTTGGGTTGACGTATTTCGAGATTAGGTTTTGTCACTCCGATTGTCGGAGAGGTATCTCTGGGCCCTCTCGGTAATGCACATCACTTAAGCCTTGCAAGCACTACAACTAATGAGTTAGTTGTGAGATGATGTATTACGGAACGAGTAAAGAGACTTGCCGGTAACGAGATTGAACTAGGTATTGGATACCGACGATCGAATCTCGGGCAAGTAACATACCGATGACAAAGGGAACAACGTATGTTGTTATGCGGTCTGACCGATAAAGATCTTCGTAGAATATGTAGGAACCAATATGGGCATCCAGGTCCCGCTGTTGGTTATTGACCGTGAATAGTTCTAGGTCATGTCTACATTGTTCTCGAACCGTAGGGTCCGCACGCTTAAGGTTTCGATGACAGTTATTATGAGTTTATATATTTTGATGTACCGAAGGAGTTCGGAGTCCCGGATGTGATCACGGACATAACGAGGAGTCTCGGAATGGTCGAGACATAAAGATTGATATATTGGAAGCCTATGTTTGGAGTTCGGAATGGTTCCGGGCGAAAACGGGAATTTACCGGAGTACCGGGAGGTTACCGGAACCCCCCGGGAGGTAAATGGGCCTCGATGGGCCTTAGTGGAAAGGAGAAGGGGCCAGCCCTAGGTGGGCGCGCGCCTCCCCCCCTTCCCTAGTCCTACTAGGACTAGGAGAAGGGGGCCGGCCCCCCTCTCTCTCTTTCCCCCTCCGGGAATCCTAGTCCAACTAGGATTGGGGAATCCTACTCCCAGAGGGAGTAGGACTCCCTGGCGCGCCTCCTCTTGGCCGCCGGCCCCCTCCCCCCTGGCTCCTTTATATACGGGGGCAGGGGGCACCTTGGAACACACAAGTTGATCGTGAGATCGTTCCTTAGCCGTGTGCGGTGCCCCCCTCCACCATATTCCACCTCGGTCATACCGTCGCGAAGCTTAGGCGAAGCCCTGCGCCGGTGAAACATCAAGATCGTCACCACGCCGTCGTGCTGACGGAACTCTCCCTCGACACTCGGCTGGATCGGAGTACGAGGGACGTCATCGAGCTGTACGTGTGTCAAGAACTCGGGGGCGTCGGAGTAACGGCGCCGGGATCGGTCGGATCGCGAGGAGAACGTACGACTACTTCCTCTACGTTGTGATCGCTTCCGCTTCGGGTCTACAAGGGTATGTAGACAACACTCTCCCCTCTCGTTGCTATACATCACCATGATCTTGCGTGTGCGTAGGAAAATTTTTGAAATTACTACGTTCCCCAACAGGATCCATCACCGGTGGCCATCTTCATCATCCCGGCGCTCTCCATGATGAGGAGGGAGTAGTACACCCTCGGGGCTGAGGGTATGTACCAGTAGCTATGTGTTTGATCTCTCTCTCTCTCTCATGCTCTTGATATGACAAGATCTTGATGTACCGCACGCTTTGCTATTATAGTTGGATCTTATGATGTTTCTCCCCCTCTACCTTTTTGTAATGGATTGAGTTTTCCCTTTGAAATTATGTTATCGGATTGAGTTTTTAAGGATTTGAGAACACTTGATGTATGTCTTGCATGTGCTTATCTGTTGTGACAATGGGATATTCACGTGATCCACTTGATGTATGTTTTGGTGATCAACTTGCGGGTTCAGTGACCTTGTGAACTTATGCATAGGGGTTGGCACACGTTTTCATCTTGACTCTCAGGTAGAAACTTTGGGGCACTCTTTGAAGTTCTTTGTGTTGGTTAGAATAGATGAAACTGAGATTGTGTGATGCATACCGTATAATCAAACCCGCGGATACTTGAGGTGACATTGGAGTATCTAGGTGACATTAGGGTTTTGGTTGATATGTGTCTTAAGGTGTTATTTCACTATGAACTCTAGGGTTGTTTGTGAAACTTATAGGAATAGCCCAATGGATTGATCGGAAAGAATAACTTTGAGGTGGTTTCGTACCCTACAATAATCTCTTCGTCTGTTCTCCACTATTATTGACTTTGGAGTGACTCTTTGTTGCACGTTGAGGGATTGTTATATGATCTAATTATGTTATCATTGTAGACAGAACTTGCACTAGTGGAAGTATGAACCCTAGGCCTTGTTTCAAAGCACTGCAATACCATTTTTGCTCACTTTTGTTACTTGCTACCTTGCTGTTTTTATATTTCCAGATTACAAAAACCTATATCTACCATCCATATTACACTTGTATCACCATCTCTTCGCCGAACTAGTGCACCTATACAATTTACAATTGTATTGGGTGTGTTGGGGACATAAGAGACTCTTTGTTATTTGGTTACATGGTTGTTTGAGAGAGGCCATCTTCATCCTGCGCCTCCCACGGATTTATAAACCTTAGGTCATCCACTTGAGGGAAATTTGCTACTGTCCTACAAAATTCTGTGCTTGGAGGCCCAACACGAGTCTACAAGAAGAAGGTTGCGTAGTAGACATCACCTACCATCGTACGATTTTCCAAGGATTTCAACGGTTGCATCAGGAATGACATCGAATTACTTTTGGTAACCCGGTTGCAGGGCATGCCCCTCCCTCGTCTGTGCAAGGCATAGGCATGCCACAAGGACATCACAAATGATAACCCATGCCGCTACCCAGCATGATTTCAGGTGCCACCTTGCTGATCTGGAATTCCCGGCAATGAAACCCTAGCAGAGCAATAAATTTCTCGAATACTGCGTGCATCCCCAAAAAATGTAAGGCCGTGGCACGTGCCATGTGAAGGAAATATGCCCTAGAGGCAATAATAAAGTTATTATTTATTTACTCATATCATGATAAATGTTTATTATTCATTCTAGAATTGTATTAACCGGAAACATGATACATGTGTGAATACATAGACAAACATATAGTCACTAGTATGCCTCTACTTGACTAGCTCATTAATCAAAGATGGTTATGTTTCCTAACCATAGACATGTGTTGTCATTTGATTAATGGGATCACATCATTAGGAGAATGATGTGATTGACATGACCCATTCCGTTAGCCTAGCACTTGATCGTTTAGTATTCTGTTATTGCTTTCTTCATGACTTATACAAAGTTCCTGCAACTATGAGATTATGCAACTCCCGTTTACCGGAGGAACACTTTGTGTGCTACCAAACGTCACAACGTAACTGGGTGATTATAAAGGTGCTCTACAGGTGTCTCCGAAGGTACATGTTGGGTTGGCATAATTCGAGATTAGGTTTTGTCACTCCGATTGTCGGAGAGGTATCTCTGGGCCCTCTCGGTAATACTCATCACCTAAGCCTTGCAAGCATTGTAACTAATGAGTTAGTTATAAGATGATGTATTACATAACGAGTAAAGAGACTTGCCGGTAATGAGATTGAACTAGGTATTGGATACCGATGATCAAATCTCGGGCAAGTAACATACCGATGACAAAGGGAACAACGTATGTTGTTATGCGGTTTGACCGATAAAGATCTTCGTAGAATATGTAGGAACCAATATGGGCATCCAGGTCCCGCTATTGGTTATTGACCGAGAATGGTTCTAGGTCATGTCTACATAGTTCTCGAACCCGTAGGGTCCGCACGCTTAACATTACGATGACAGTTTTATTATGAGTTTATAAGTTTTGATGTACCGAAGTTTGTTCGGAGTCCCGGATGTGATCACGGACATGACGAGGACTCTCGAAATGGTCGAGACATAAAGATTGATATATTGGAAGCCTATGTTTGGACATCGGAATGGTTCCGGGTGAAATCGGGATTTTACCGGAACACCGGGGGGTTACTGGAACCCTCCCGGAGGATAATGGGCCTTAGTGGGCCAAGAGGGAGAAGAGGAGGGCCGGCCAGGGCAGGCCGCGCGCCCCCTCCCCCCTAGTCTGAATATGACAAGGGGGGGCGGCGCCCCCCTTTCCTCTTTCCCCTCCCCCCTTTCCTTCTCCACCAAGGCAAGAGGGGGGAGTCCTACTCCCGGTGGGAGTAGGACTCCTCCAGGCTCACCCCTAGGGGCCGGCCGCACCTCCCCCCTCCCTCCTTTATATACGGGGGCGGGGGGCACCCCATAGGCACACAAGTTGATCTACGGATCGTTCCTTAGCCGTGTGCGGTGCCCCCCTCCACCATATTCCACCTCGGTAATATCGTCGCGGAGTTTAGGAGAAGCCCTGCGCCGGTAGAACATCATCATCGTCACCACGCCGTCGTGCTGACGGAACTCACCTCTGGTGCTTTGCTGGATCGGAGGCCGGAGATCGTCATCGAGCTGAACGTGTGCTGAACTCGGAGGACCCGTACGTTCGGTGCTTGGATCGGTCGGATCGTGAAGACGTACGACTACATCAACCGCGTTGTGCTAACGCTTCCGCTTACGGTCTATGAGGGTACGTGGACGAACACTCTCCCCTCATATTGCTATGCCATCACCATGATCTTGCGTGTGCGTAGGAAATTTTTTGAAATTACTACGTTCCCCAACAGTGGCATCCGAGCCTAGGTTTTATGCGTTGATGTTATATGCACGAACACAAGTGAGTTGTGGACGATACAAGTCATACTGCTTACCAGCATGTCATACTTTGGTTCGGCGGTATTGTGAGATGAAGCGGCCCGGACCGACATTACGCGTACGCTTACGCGAGACTGGTTTCACCGTTACGAGCACTCGTGCTTAAAGGTGGCTGGCGGGTGTCTGTCTCTCTCACTTTAGCTGAATCGAGTGTGGCTACACCCGGTCCTTGCGAAGGTTAAAACAACACCAACTTGACGAAGTATCGTTGTGGTTTTGATGCGTAGGTAAGAACGGTTCTTGCTAAGCCCGTAGCAGCCATGTAAAATTTGCAACAACAAAGTAGAGGATGTCTAACTTGTTTTTGCAGGGCATGTTGTGATGTGATATGGCCAAGACGTGATGCTATATTTTATTGTATGAGATGATCATGTTTTGTAACCGGTTATCGGCAATGGCAGGAGCCATATGGTTGTCGCTTATTGTATGAAATGCAACGCCTGTAATTGCTTTACTTTATCACTAAACGGTAGCGATAGTCGTAGAAGCAATAGATGGCGAAACGACAACGATGCTACGATGGAGATCAAGGTGTCGCGCCGGTGACGATGGTGATCACGACGGTGCTTCGGAGATGGAGATCACAAGCACAAGATGATGATGGCCATATCATATCACTTATATTGATTGCATGTGATGTTTATCCTTTATGCATCTTATCTTGCTTTGATTGACGGTAGCATTTTAAGATGATCTCTCACTAAAATTATCAAGAAGTGTTCTCCCTGAGTATGCACCATTGCCAAAGTTCGTCGTGCCCAGACACCACGTGATGATCGGGTGTGATAAGCTCTACGTCCATCTACAATGGGTGCAAGCCAGTTTTTGCACACGCGGAATACTCAGGTTAAAACTTGATGAGCCTAGCATATGCAGATATGGCCTCGGAACATGGAGGCCGAAAGGTCGAGCGTGAATCATATAGTAGATATGATCAACATAGTGATTTTCACCATTGAAAATTACTCCATCTCACGTGATGATCGGTTATGGTTTAGTTGATTTGGATCACGTGATCACTTAGATGACTAGAGAGATGTCTGTCTAAGTGGGAGTTCTTAAGTAATATGATTAATTGAACTTAAATTTATCATGAACTTAGCACCTGATAGTATTTTGCTTGTCTATGTTTGTTTGTAGATAGATGGCTCGTGCTGTTGTTCTATTGAATTTTAATGCGTTCCTTGAGAAAGCAAAGTTGAAAGATGATGGTAGCAATTACACGGACTGGGTCCGTAACCTGAGGATTATCCTCATTGCTGCACGTAAAAGTTACGTCTGGAAGCACCGCTGGGTGCCGTGCCTCTTCTTGATGCAACCGACGACGTTAAGAACGTCTGGCAGAGCAAAGCTGATGACTACTCTATATTTCAGTGTGCCATGCTTTATGGCTTAGAACCGGGCCTTCAATGACGTTTTGAACGTCATGGAGCATATGAGATGTTCCAGGAGTTGAAGTTAATATTTCAAGCAAATGCCCGGATTGAGAGATATGAAGTCTCCAATAAGTTCTACAGCTGCAAGATGGAGGAGAATAGTTCTGTCAGTGAGCATATACTCAAAATGTCTGGGTATAATAATCATTTGATGCAACTGGGAGTTAATCTTCCGGATGATAGCGTCATTGACAGAATTCTCCAATCACTGCCACCAAGCTACAAGTGCTTTGTGATGAACTATAATATGCAAGGGATGAACAAGACTATTCCCGAGCTCTTCGCAATGCTAAAAGCTGCGGAGGTAGAAATCAAGAAGGATCATCAAGTGTTGATGGTCAACAAGACCACTAGTTTCAAGAAAAAGGGCAAGGGGAAGAACAAGGGGAACTTCAAAAAGAACAGCAAGCAAGTTGCTGCTCAAGAGAAGAAACCCAAGTCTGGACCGAAGCCTCAAACTAAGTGCTTCTACTGCAAGCAGACTGGTCACTGGAAGCGGAACTGCCCCAAGTATTTGGCGGATAAGAAGGATGGCAAAGTAAACAAAGGTATATGTGATATACATGTTATTGATGTTTACCTAACTAGAGCTCGTAGTAGCCCCTGGGTATTTGATACTGGTTCTGTTGCTAATATTTGCAACTCAAAGCAGGACTACGGAATAAGCGAGCACCGCCAGGACGAGGTGACGATGCGCGTGGGAACGGTTCCAAAGTCGATGTGATCGCGGTCGGCACGCTACCTCTACATCTACCTTCGGGATTAGTATTAGACCTAAATAATTGTTATTTGGTGCCAGCGTTGAGCATGAACATTATATCTGGATCTTGTTTGATGCGAGACGGTTATTCATTTAAATCAGAGAATAATGGTTGTTCTATTTATATGAGTAATATCTTTTATGGTCATTCACCCTTGAAGAGTGGTCTATTTTTATTAAATCTCGATAGTAGTGATACACATATTCATAGTGTTGAAAGCAAAAGATGCAGAGTTGATAACGATAGTGCAACTTACTTGTGGCACTGCCGTTTGGGTCATATCGGTGTAAAGCGCATGAAGAAACTCCATCGTGATGGACTTTTGGAATCACTTGATTATGAATCACTTGGTACTTGCGAACCGTGCCTTATGGGCAAGATGACTAAAACACCGTTCTCCGGAACTATGGAGCGAGCAACTGATTTGTTGGAAATCATACATACTGATATTTGTGGCCCAATGAATGTTGAGGCTCGCGGCGGGTATCGTTATTTTCTCACCTTCACAGATGATTTGAGTAGATATGGGTATATCTACTTGATGAAACACAAGTCTGAAAAATTTGAGAAGTTCAAAGAATTTCAGAGTGAAGTAGAAAATCATCGTAACAAGAAAATAAAGTTTCTACGATCTGATCGTGGAGGAGAATATTTGAGTTACGAGTTTGGTCTACACTTGAAACAATGTGGAATAGTTTCGCAACTCACGCCACCTGGAACACCACAACGAAATGGTGTGTCCGAACTTAATCGTACTTTACTTGATATGGTGCGATCTATGATGTCTCTTACTGATTTACCGCTATCGTTTTGGGGTTTTGCTTTAGAGACGGCCGCATTCACGTTAAATAGGGCACCATCAAAATCCGTTGAGACGACGCCTTATGAACTGTGGTTTGGCAAGAAACCAAAGTTGTCGTTTCTTAAAGTTTGGGGCTGCGATGCTTATGTGAAGAAACCTCAACCAGATAAGCTCGAACCCAAATCGGAGAAATGTGTCTTCATAGGATAACCAAAAGAGACTGTTGGGTACACCTTCTATCACAAATCCGAAGGCAAGACATTCGTTGCTAAGAATGGATCCTTTCTAGAGAAGGAGTTTCTCTCGAAAGAAGTGAGTGGGAGGAAAGTAGAACTTGATGAGATAACTGTATCTACTCCCTTATTGGAAAGTAGTTCATCACGAGAACCGGTTCCTGTGACAACTACACCAATTAGTGAGGAAGCTAATGATAATGATCATGAAACTTCGGATCAAGTTTCTGCTGAACCTCGTAGGTCTACCAGAGTAAGATCTGCACCAGAGTGGTACGGTAATCCTATTCTGGAAGTCATGTTACTTGACCATGATGAACCTACGAACTATGAGGAAGCGATGATGAGCCCAGATTCCGCAAAATGGCTAGAGGCCATGAAATCTG
Source organism: Aegilops speltoides (assembly GCA_021437245.1). Taxonomy (NCBI): domain Eukaryota; kingdom Viridiplantae; phylum Streptophyta; class Magnoliopsida; order Poales; family Poaceae; genus Aegilops; species Aegilops speltoides. The sequence goes on from JAHHZJ010003631.1 coordinate 119,316, forward strand.
AGATGGGAACCATGTATGAAAACAAAGTGTGGACTTTGGTTGACTTGCCCGATGATCGGCAAGCCATTGAGAATAAATGAATCTTTAAGAAGAAGACTGACGCTGATGGTAATGTAACTGTCTATAAAGCTCGACTTGTTGCAAAAGGTTTTCGACAAGTTCAAGGGGTTGACTACGATGAGACTTTCTCACCCGTAGCGATGCTTAAGTCTGTCCGAATCATGCTAGCTGTTGCTGCATTTCATGATTATGAAATTTGGCAAATGGATGTCAAAACTGCATTCTTGAATGGATTTCTAGAAGAAGAGTTGTATATGATGCAGCCGGAAGGTTTTGTTGATCCAAAAGGTGTTGACAAAGTGTGCAAGCTCCAGCGTTCCATTTATGGACTGGTGCAAGCATCTCGGAGTTGGAATAAACGCTTTGATAGTGTGATCAAAGCATATGGTTTTATACAGACTTTTGGAGAAGCCTGTATTTACAAGAAAGTGAGTGGGAGCTCTGTAGTATTTCTAATTTTATATGTAGATGACATATTATTAATTGGAAATGATATAGAATTTCTGGTTAGCATAAAGGGATACTTGAATAAAAGTTTTTCAATGAAAGACCTCGGTGAAGCTGCTTACATATTGGGCATCAAGATATATAGAGATAGATCAAGACGCTTAATAGGACTTTCACAAAGCACATACCTTGACAAAATTTTGAAAAAGTTCAAAATGGATCAGGCAAAGAAATGTTTCTTGCCTGTGCTACAAGGTGTGAAGTTGAGTCAAACTCAATGCCCAACCACAGCAGAAGATAGAGAGAAAATGAAAAATGTTCCCTATGCTTCAGCCATGGGCTCTATCATGTATGCAATGCTGTGTACCAGACCTGACATATGCTTAGCAATAAGCTTGGCAGGAAGGTACCAAAGTAATCCAGGAGTGGATCACTGGACAGCGGTCAAGAACATCCTGAAATACCTGAAAAGGACTAAGGATATGTTTCTCGTATATGGAGGTGACAAAGAGCTAGTCGTAAACGGTTACATCGATGCAAGCTTTGACAATGATCCGGACGATTCTAAATCGGAAACCGGATACGTGTTTTTATTAAACGGTGGAACTGTAAGTTGGTGCAGTTCTAAACAAAGCGTCGTGGCGGGATCTACATGTGAAGCGGAGTACATAGCTGCTTCGGAAGCAGCAAATGAAGGAGTCTGGATGAAGGAGTTCATCTCCGATCTAGGTGTCATACCTAGTGCATTGGGACGAATGAAGATCTTCTGTGACAATACTGGTGCAATTACCTTGGCAAAGGAATCCAGATTTCACAAGAGGACCAAGCACATCAAGAGACGCTTCAATTCCATTCGGGACCAAGTCCAAGTGGGAGACATAGAGATTTGCAAGATACATACGGATCTGAATGTTGCAGACCCGTTGACTAAGCCTCTCTCACGAGCAAAACATGATCAGCACCAAGACTCCATGGCTGTTAGAATCATTACTTTGTAATATAGATTATTGACTCTAGTTCAAGTGGGAGACTGAAGGAAATATGCCCTAGAGGCAATAATAAAGTTATTATTTATTTCCTCATATCATGATAAATGTTTATTATTCATGCTAGAATTGTATTAACCGGAAACATGATACATGTGTGAATACATAGACAAACATATAGTCACTAGTATGCCTCTACTTGACTAGCTCATTAATCAAAGATGGTTATGTTTCCTAACCATAGACATGTGTTGTCATTTGATTAATGGGATCACATCATTAGGAGAATGATGTGATTGACATGACCCATTCCGTTAGCCTAGCACTTGATCGTTTAGTATTCTGCTATTGCTTTCTTCATGACTTATACAAAGTTCCTGCAACTATGAGATTATGCAACTCCCGTTTACCGGAGGAACACTTTGTGTGCTACCAAACGTCACAACGTAACTGGGTGATTACAAAGGTGCTCTACAGGTGTCTCCGAAGGTACATGTTGGGTTGGCATAATTAGAGATTAGGTTTTGTCACTCCGATTGTCGGAGAGGTATCTCTGGGCCCTCTCGGTAATACTCATCACCTAAGCCTTGCAAGCATTGTAACTAATGAGTTAGTTATAAGATGATGTATTACTGAGCGAGTAAAGAGACTTGCGGTAATGAGATTGAACTAGGTATTGGATACCGACGATCAAATCTCGGGCAAGTAACATACCGATGACAAAGGAACAACGATGTTGTTATGCGGTTTGACCGATAAAGATCTTCGTAGAATATGTAGGAGCCAATATGGGCATCCAGGTCCCGCTATTGGTTATTGACCGAGAATGGTTCTAGGTCATGTCTACATAGTTCTCGAACCCGTAGGGTCCGCACGCTTAACGTTATGATGACAGTTTTATTATGAGTTTATAAGTTTTGATGTACCGAAGTTTGCTCGGAGTCCCGGATGTGATCACGGACATGACGAGGTGTCTCGAAATGGTCGAGACATAAAGATTGATATATTGGAAGCTTATGTTTGGACCTCGGAATGGTTCCGGGTGAAATCGGGATTTTACCGGAACACCGGGGGATTACCAGAACCCTCCCGGGGGATAATGGGCCTTAGTGGGCCAAGAGGGAGAAGAGGAGGGCAGGACGCGTGCTCCCTCCCCCCTAGTCCGAATAGGACAATGAAGGGGGGGCGGCGCCCCCCCTTTCCTCTTTCCCCTCCCCCCTTTCCTTCTCCACCAAGGCAAGAGGGGGGAGTCCTACTCCCGGTGGGAGTAGGACTCCTCCAGGCGCACCCCTAGGGGGCCGGCCGCACCTCCCCCCTCCCTCCTTTATATACGGGGGTGGGGGCACCCCATAGGCACACAAGTTGATTTACGGATCGTTCCTTAGCCGTGGTCGGTGCCCGCCTCCACCATATTCCACCTCGGTCATATCGTCGCGGAGTTTAGGCGAAGCCCTGCGCCGATAGAACATCATCATCGTCACCACGCCGTCGTGCTGACGGAACTCATCTCCGGAGCTTCGCAGGATCGGAGGCCAGAGATCGTCATCGAGCTGAACGTGTGCTGAACTTGGAGGCCCCTTACGTTCGGTGCTTGGATTGGTCGGATCGTGAAGACGTACGACTACATCAACCGCGTTGTGATAACGCTTCCGCTTACGATCTACGAGGGTACGTGGACGAACACTCTCCCCTCTCGTTGCTATGCCATCACCATGATCTTGCGTTTGCGTAGGAAATTTTTTGAAATTACTACGTTCCCCAACACCATGCGGTTGCCCCTTCTTAGAGCACGAGAAGTTTCGAGGCTAACGGAGCAACAGGACCAGCACTTCCTGCACAAACTGGACACGTTCCCTCTCAATACACAGATGCTAGCTCGGAGACTGTGCGGTTTACAAGCGGCCTCAGGTGAGGCTTACTCAAAATGTGTGCAAACATTTACCACACCCTACAGAGTCCCTGTGATGACACCGTGCCTGATGTTTGCTTGAACTACATCGGTATTTCCCCAAAGAGGAAGGGATGATGCACCACAACAACGGTTGGTATTTCCCTCAGTGATGAGACCAAGGTTACCGAACCAGTAGGAGAACCACGCAACACCACGTAAACAGCTCCTGCACACAAAGAACAAATACATGCAACCCCACGTAAGAAAGGGGTTGTCAATGTCTCACGGGTAAAATGATAGGTAAAATTGTAGTAGATTGGATAAATAGATCTCGCGGAAACGCGAGATAAAATAAGTAACTAAAAATTTCAGCAAGATATTTTTGTAATTTTGGTTTAATAGATCTGAAAATAAAAGCAAATAAAAATAGATCGCGAAGGCAAATATATTAAAGAAGAGACCCGGGGGCCGTAGATTTCACTAGTGGCTTCTGTCGAGAAAAATAGCAAACGGTGGATAAACAAATTACAGTTGGGCAATTGATAGAACTTCAAATGCTCATGACGATATCCAGGCAATGATCATTATATAGGCATCACATCCAAGATTAGTAGACCGACTCCTGCCTGCATCTACTATTATTACTTCACACATCGACCGCTATCGAGCATGCATCTAGTGTATTAACTTCATGGAAAAACGAAGTCAAGAACTATGACATGATGTAGACAAGATCTATTTATGTAGAAATATACCCCATCTTGTTATCCTTAATAGCAACGATACATACGTGTCGGTTCCCCTTCTGTCACTGGGATCAAGCACCGTAAAATCGAACCCATCACAAAGAACCTCTTCCCATTGCAAGATAAATAGATCAAGTTGGCCAAACAAAACCCAAATATCGGAGAAGAAATACGAGGCTATAAGCAATCATGCATATAAGAGATCAAAGAAGACTCAAATAAGTTTCATGGATAAAAACATAGATCTGATCATAAACTCAAAGTTCATCAGATCCCAACAAACAAACTGCAAAAAGAGTTACATCATATGGATCTCCAAGAGACCATTGTATTGAGAATCAAACGAGAGAGAGGAAGCCATCTAGCTACCAACTACGGACCCGTAGGTCTACAATGAACTACTCACGCATCATAGGAGAGGCACCAATGAGGATGATAAACCCTTCCATGATGGTGTCTAGATTGGATTTGGGTGGTTCTGGAACTTGCGGCGGACGAAATTGATTTTCGTCGACTCCCCTAGGTTTTCTAGAATATTGGGGTATTTATAGAGCAAAGCGGCGGTGCGGGAGGCCACCGAGGTGGGCATAACCCACCTGGGCGCGCCAGGCGCGCCCTGGTGGGTTGTGCCCCCTCGGGGAACCCCTCTGGTACTTCTTCGGCGCATCTTGTGCCTTCTGGTCCAGAAAAAATCCACAAAAAGTTTTGCTGTGTTTGGACTTCGTTTGCTATTGATTTTCTACAATGTAAAAAACAAGCAAAAAATAGCAACTGGCACTGGGCACTATGTCAATAGGTTAGTACCAAAAGATGATATAAAATGATTATAAAACATCCAAGAATGATAATATAACAGCATGGAACAATAAAAAATTATAGATAGTTGGATAAGTATCAGTGCTAGATCCCGAGCAATCCTACCATCGTACGATTTTCCGAGAATTTCAACGGTTGCATCAGGAATGACACTAAGGTACTTTAGTTAACCCGGTGGTAGGGCATGCCCCTCCCTCGTCTATGCAAGGCGTAGGCATGCCATAAGGACATCACAAATGATTCCCCATGCCACTACCCTACATGATTTCATGTGCCACATTGCTGATCTGCAATTCCCGATGATGAAACTAGCAGAGCAATAAATTTCTCGAATATTGCGCACGTCCCGAAAAAATGCGAGGCCGTGGCACGTGCCATGCGGTTGCCCCCTCTTAGAGCACAAGAAGTTTCGAAGCCAGCGGAGCAACATGACCAGGACTTCCTGCACAAACCGGACACTTTCCCTCTCGATACCCAGATACTAGCTTGGAAATGGTGCGGTTTACAAGCGGCCTCAGGGCAGGCTTACTCGAAACGCGTCCAAACTTTTACCACACCCTACATAGGCCATGTGATGACACCGTGGCAGATCCGGAGCAATCCTACCATTCATAGTGACTATATGGTCTCTTAGTAATGAGAGAAGACCGAAGCTTACTATGGTTGGACTATCGAACAATTTAAACAGGTCATTTTGCTAGTCCGCAGGCGAGTTGGAACTAAATCTTTGCCGAGCGCCACTCTCGGCAAAGAGTTACAACCATAACCGTGCCGTTAGCTGCCGCCGAATGTGCCACGTGGCAAAACTTTGTCATGTGTGGCCGTATGGCCCTCGGCTAATAGTGCCTTTGCCGAGTATAGCCTATTTGCCGAGCAATACTGTCCGCATTGTCGTGTGTTTGCCTTATTCCCTTTCCCGAGTACCACTCTCGGCGTTCTTAACTTTGCTGAGTGCCCGTATTTTGGCTCTCGACAAAGACGCCGACACCCAGCGTATACGAAAATTCCAGTAGTGACATATAATGACTGTAAAGTTTGGAATCACATTCCGCATGATGATTGAAATACACAGAGATATTCCACTTATAATAGATATATAATTGTTACATACCATGCATCACACGTTCCTTAGAAAAAAATTGTAGCGTATCTCCTCCCACTCGTTAAAGTGCAAATAATACAGCAAAGTACTGCCCGACCGTAGCTTTAGCTACCGCGTGGGACACGTGGTTAGCAAAATCAAAATTCATATATATATATAGCTTTAGCTTTGCCCAGCAGCTCATACATCAATTGCGTTAGGTTAGGTGCGAGAGTGATAATGCATGGCAATGCGATACTATATCATTCGTACTCATGAGTAACGCTGCCCTACCTAGCTAGCCTCTCTTTATAAGATAGTAAGATCAGTCACTCACACGGAAACCAACAATGGAGCTCCTTGTGCTCCTTGCCCTTGTTTTCTTGGGCTTATCCGCACTGATCCGGCGGCGTGGCTGCCACACTGGTATTAGGCGTGCCGGCGCCCTAGCTCCAGCTGCATTGGTCATCCAGAACATCGTCGACCCTGCCGCTGCCCAGCGCATGCTCGTCGAGAACGCCGACCACTTCTCGAACCGCCCAGCTCCGCCCTTCCTGGTGGCGCTGGAAAAGAGCAACGGCGGCCAACGAGGCGACGGCCTAACCTCTGTGCCCTATGGCCCGCTCTGGAGTGCTCTCCGGCGCAACCTGATGGCTGAGGCGCTTCATCCGTCCCGCCTCGGGCACATCGCCCCGCTGCAGCGGGAGGCCACCCAGGGCCTTATTGCGGCACTCGGGAAGGAACTACCGGTGGTGTCCGTCCGCGAGCACCTCTCTGCCGCCGTCTTCTCGGTCGTCGCGCGCCTGTGTTTCGGCGACGACATCGATGAGGGCTATCTACACGCCATGCGCTGCGGGATACGAGACATCCAGCTCATCGCTGTTGTGGAGGCCAAACCTTCGTCTGGCTCCATGTTGGCCAAGCTCACGGGGTGGAGAGTGCTGCGCCAGCTCTTGGCCTTACACGCTCGGATGGGCGAGATATTCCTCCGTCTTGTCGCTGCACGGCGGGAGTCCCGACGTTCATGCGACTGGGGCAGCCGTCGTCCATACGTCGACTCCCTCATCGACCTACGCGTCCCCGATGGTGACGGTGGCCGCCGTGCTGTTAGGGATGACGAGGTGGTGCTCCTCGTGCTGGAGTTCCTGGGCGCCGGCGCTGGGACGGTCGCAGCATGCCTGGAATGGACCCTCGCCCACATTGTAAACGACCAGGAGGTCCAGAAAAAGCTGAGTGACGAGGTCGAAAGCGCTGGCGGCACTGTGGTCTCCAGCTCCAGAAGCCTCATCCATGGCATGCCGTATCTGAACGCTGTGGTGCTCGAGAGCCTCCGCATGCACCCAACGGTGCCCTTCATCCAGCGCCACGTCCATGCCGACGCCGCGGGGTTTCTCGGAGTCGGTGCAACAACCAGCGACTTGCTCATGCAGGTCTCCGTGGGAGCCATCGGGAGGTACAGCAAGACATGGACGGATCCCGACGAGTTCCGACCTGAGCGGTTCCTGCCCGGCGGCGAGGCAGAGGACGTGGGGCCTTTGCCGGGTCCCAAGGAAATCAGGATGATGCCGTTCGGCACCGGGCATAGGTTCTGCCCTGGCGTGGGTCTGGCCATGATGAACATCAAGTGTTTCTTGGCTGCGCTCTTGCACGAGTTCCACTGGAAGCCACCCACAGAGGGTTGTGCTGGCGTCGACGTGACTGAGCTCAACACCTTCGTCAAGGGGATGAAGACGCCGCTTTCCATGCGTCTCACGCGACGCACTTTATCCTCTTGAGATCTACACTGTCATCACTCATCCTTGATGGTAAGCGTGGTGGATTAGTGTTGCTGAATAAGTTTGGTGAATATAAATGTCTGTGTGGCGTCAAGTGAAATAAAATGGAGATGTACCTTTGTCCATGGGAGAACTTCTTGAGAAGAAAAGAGAGAGTTAAGTGAATGGGTCAGTCTATTGAATGATTCGTCTAGGTATTTACTACTCAGGTACTTCTTTTAATAAAGGGGCTAAATGCATCATTTTGATGCAGAAGCTGGGGTGATCCTCCTTTTCAAAAAAAGAGGTATTTATATGTCCTAAACATGTGTTTACAACATCGGTTACATGTGCTTCGTGTTATTTGGGAGAGACGCGGGACGGTTTAAGATGTACATCGTTTGGGCAAGGCCAATATTCTAACTGCTAAATGGAATATTCTGAGTAATCTAATTAGCCTAAATCTTAAGATATTTGATTCCTAATACTCCTCCTTGGACAACGCTTTTAGTAATCTTCATCGTATTGAGAATCTTCACATATCTCGAGTGCTGAAAAGTCTGGCATTTTCTTGATTGTCTTGATCTTGAAACTTCAAAAGTCTCTGATCTTGCACCGTCTATGTTGTCCAAAAATCCTGTGGAAAATAAATAAGTAGAATAATAGGAACTTGATATATTGTTAGTGTAACGAATCACCTCATTCAAACATGTATGAGAAATCAGTTGGAAAACTCATAATGAAAGAGAACAATATTTTTCTATCGGAGGATAATGAATAAGTTTTAGTTCTAGGAGTTTTCTCCCCTGAACTTTGCAAATTCCTTAATCGTCGCATACCAATGTCATGATTGCATTTTTGAAATGCAGCTATTGGTAAAGACTTAGTGAACAAATCTGCAAAACTGTCACAAGATTTTCTTTGCAAACTATCAATTTCTCCATCCTTCTGTAATACGTGTGGAAAAAACAGTTTGCACAGATATGTTTCGTGATATTATTTTTAATATTATCCCATGTGCATTTGAGCAACACATGCAACATTATCTTCGTAGATAGTGGTTGGTGATTCTAAGGAATCAATGTTGCATGATGTCTAAATATGATTAATCAACCTACAGAGCCATACATACTGTTGTGAGGCTTCAAATAATGCAATTATTTCAGAGTGGTTAGTGGAAGTTGCTACTAATGTCTATTTTGTTGACTTAAATGCAATAGAAGTTCCACCATATAAAAATAAAACCCCTATTTGTGACCTGGCATTATTGGGGTCCGAAAGATATCCAGCGTCGGCATAACCAATTAGGGTCATGTATTGATTTTTCCAATAGAATAAACCACGACCTTTAGTAACATGTAAATATGAGAAAGTGATGTTTTTGTTGGAGCTGTAGCATGTCGAGCGAGTAAATTTACTCCAAAGGCAATGGCTTGTCTAGTACAATTTGTGAGGTACCTTAGTGCTCCTATGGCACTAAGGTATGGGAACTGAGGTCCCAATACCTTCTCGTTATCATCCCTAGGTTTGAAATTATCCTTCTTCGTATCAAGGTGTCTCGTGGTCATGGGTGCTTTGGATGGATATGATTTAACCATGTTGATTTTTTACAAACAATTCTGAATATAAGCGGGTTGATAAACGAGTAAGGAAAGTTGCTCAAGTTATAAAACTAAGCAAAATTTGTTTTTTCCTCAAATATTTCATCTCAAACTCCGTCATTTAATGATTGTGTGCTACAGCTATATCTGCTACGTTACCAATGATGTTGAGATCATCAACATATACTGAGAAGATGAAAAATTCCTTTGAGGATTTCTTTATAAAAACGCATGGGCAATCATTATTATTCTAGTATCCTTTACTAAGTCGGTTATACCATATTTTACCCGACTGCTCCAAGCCATAGAGTGACTTTTATAACTTTACACAATACATGCTGCGTTTTATATTTGTATTCGGGATTTCTAGTCCATCACAAATTTTCAGATAAATATCCGCATTGACCCATATAGGAAATCGGTCACCACATCCATTAACTGCATTGATAAATTCATTTTTATTCCCAATGATATTAAGTATCGAGATATAATTCCATTCGTTACGGGAGAATATGTATATATTAGCGTAGTCGATATCGAGTCTCTTTGTAAAGCATTGAGCTATTAGTCTCGCTTTATATCTCACCACATCATTGTTATCGTTTCTTTTTCAAACCAAACTCCATTTAGCTCCCACAAGGAATACTTTATGAGGAGTAGGTATTATTTCAGAAATTTCCTCTCTTTTGTTAAGCGAGTGCAATTCTTCCTCAATCGCCTCCTTCCATTTAAGCCAATCCGAGTGCATCAGGCACTCTTTCCTAGATTTTGGCTCTGGATCCTTTTAAGGGTTCTAAATGTTTTATAATTGACGGAGAATTATATCCCACATAGATTCATAATTTTCCCTGACGGCCCATAGAGGTACGATGCAGCGGTGATATCAGTACGTATACAGCGCAACCGTATTTTTGCAGATGGGAAATACTTCATGGTATGTAGTTGCTCTGACTTGCATCAGATCTGCAGCGTGTAACACTGCATCCCCAACAAGAGGTTGGTAAATTGCAATTCTGTAATAGTGATCTAGCAACTAATTTACGCTTTTGATTAAACATTTAGCCGTTCCATTTTCAGTATGAACATAGGGTACGGAATGTTCTAGATGGATACCTAAAGCCATACAATAAACATTAAATGCACGTGAACTAAATTTCAGCAGCACTATCCATTCTTATTTGTTTTATTTTGTTTTCAAAATGATTTTCTTCCAATTTGATAATTTTTGTAATTAATTTGACAAAGGCATGATTACTGTGGATAATAAACACACACGTCACCATCTAGTACATGCATCTATTAGCACCATGAACTACATAAATGGTCTAGAAAGAGGTTGTATTCGACCACACATATCTCCTTGAATTCTTCCTAGAAAATTAAGTTTCTTATTTTTAACTTTAAGATAAGATGGCCAAATAATTAATTTTCCGGTAGCACAGGCAGTGCATACAATATTTGATGATTTGGAAAAAAAATTATTCTTATATTATGACCAACCTTGTTACTTATAATTTCTGTCAACATACCTATTCCAAGATGGCCAAGACGATCATGCCAAGTCTTGGATTTATCAAGATTTTAAAAAGATATTTTGTATGCAACGTAAGTTACAATTTGTATGTATGCAAAGTATAATCCGGATGGCAACAAAGATTTTTTTCAAAAGCTTGTTCCTTATATCTATTGTGTTTTGTTTTTTGATAAATGGCGCTTTTATTATCTAAAAAATGTGGCATCAAGTAGATACAAAGCATTATGAGTAACACCTAGTCTGTGCATAACTAGGATGCACACAGCCAATTCTGAAAAGTTTGACAGAAAGAAAAGAAACAAAACCGACAAAACGGCAGTAGTAGAGTCCAATAGACCGACAGTATGCTTATGTCGAAGTGGTTGTGCGTCAATCCAGAGGTTATGCTTCCACCCACGTTGGGAAAAAACCCTCCATAGCCACTTGCTCCAATCGTGTACATACCGCCTTGAACAACGTTTGGTAGTCCCCTCGCTGTAGCGTAGACCACGTATGAAGCGAGTGCTTACACCAGAAAATAATCTGTAGAGGAGAAGCATTTATATCATTAAAAACCAAATCATGTCTACATAGCCATAGCGACCACATTAAGGCATACGCTCCCACCCTTATTAGCTTTTTGAACCTATTTAGAACACCGTCCAATGAATGACCAAAAATATTGGCAACACTTGTGGGCTATTTGAATGACTGACAACGTAGAAAGTGCAATCTTGCATTGGAAAAAGAAGTGTTCGATTGTCTTGTCAGGAGGACAAAAACAACACTTCTTACTTCCTTGCCAGTTGTGTCATGGGTGCTTGTCTTTGGTTAGAATAACTCCCCTACTAAGATACCACATAAAGATTTTGATCTTTAGTGGAATCTTCGACTTCCGTAGTTTCTTATTATTATTCAGCGGTGCCCCAGAATGCGTGAGTGCACGGTATATGGAGTCTACGGTGAAAGACCCCGATGTAGTAAGGTTCCAGCAAAACACATCCCGACTTTGTGTCAGGTTAATCGAATCTAGTCTGGACAATAGATTATGCCATGACGTAAGTCGGGGCCGAACCAAATCCCGTCTTAATGAAATATTCGGCGGGGATGAACTGAGCACCTGCGCAATAGTATTATTCTTCTCGCAAGCAATTATGTACAAGGCTGGATATTGTTCTCGAGACCGGCATTGCCTAGCCATATGTCTTCCCCGAAACGAATCACTGACCCGTCCTTTATTGCGAAAGATAAACATCCTCCCTTCCTGCCATGCACAGTGTTCTACCTATTGGTTTGATCTGACGGCTTAAACCGGCCAGTTAGATCTATTAGTTTAACAGAAAAAAGGAGGAAAGATAACGTTAAAGAAAAGGCCCCACGCACCAACGTACGTGGGCTTTTTATCCCAACTGAGGCGCCCTGATCGGGGGCACCAAACCAACTGATGGTTTAGGTCCCCTGTCGCTAGCGCTACATAAAAGGGTACGGGAGAGGGTTGGCAGCCTGCGAGATCACAATTCTCGTACGGTTTCACTCCCCTCCCGATATTCTCTCACCCCATCCGATCAGGGGGAGCGCTGCAGCGACGGGAAGATCTACTCCAGCCGCCGCTGCCGTCCCCGGGCAGTGCCGGTGGCGTCCTGAGGGCATCAGGATGTTGAGGAGGACTTCTACCTAGACTACATCACCCCTGCATCAAGCCTGCACCAAGCAGGCGATCATGTCCACTGCCGTGACACGTAATAATCCCCTAAACCCTTCTCTGTTCATGTTTTAGGTGTTCTAGATGCAATCTGTTCCTGCTAATGGCATCCCAGAGATGCATAATTATTCCAACAATGGTATCAGTCGCCAGATATGATTGCTTTTAGATCCCTATATCATGATCAGTAAACCAATCTCAAGTTTAGGCCCTCAGTAGATCAAGTTTGATTGCTACTTGTCGGTGCCAAAACCGGCGGATCTCGGGTAGGGGGTCCCGAACTGTGCGTCTAGGTGGATGGTAACAGGAGACGAGGGACACGATGTTTTTACCCAGGTTTGGGTCCTCTCAGTGGAGGTAAAACCCTACTCCTTCTTGATTAATATTGATGATATGGGTAGTACAAGAGTAGATCTACCACGAGATCAAAGAGGCTAAACCCTAGAAGCTAGCCTATGGTATGATTGTTGTTCATCCTACGGACTAAAACCCTCCGGTTTATATAGACATCGGAGAGGGCTAGGGCTACACAGAGTCGGTTACAATGGTAGGAGATCTACATATCCGTATTGCCAAGCTTGCCTTCCACCCCAAGGAAAGTCCCATCCGGACACGGGACGGAGTCTTCAATCTTGTATCTTCATAGTCTAGGAGTCCGGCCAACGGTGATAGTCCGGCCATCCGGACACCCCCTAATCTAGGACTCCCTCAGTAGCCCCTGAACCAGGCTTCCATGACGACGAGTCCGGCGCGTAGATTGTCTTCGGCATTGCGAGGCGGGTTCTTCTCCAAATTCCATATACTTGTCGAATAGTGTACGGCTTCTTATAAATGCTGTGCTCCTTGGCTTCCACGCCCAACAATGGCCATCTTCCACGTGTCGAACGAATGCGAAAAGCCAGGGTATTTTTACACTTCCCCCCCGAGGTGCGCAAATGAGCCGCCTATAAAAAGAGACGAGGATCTAGATCCGAATCACACCATCCGCCCTCCACAAGCTTTCATCGGAGCGCCTCTGACAAAAAATCCATTCCATCATGGACAGTCGACGCGGCTCCTCCTCTCGCACTCCCAGCCCTCAGCCGGGACCGGATATCTATCCGGAACCCCGAAGAAGGCGTCCGAAGACTGGCCTTTGGAATGGTTTTATATAGAAGATGCCCCGCTACCGGATCCCATTCGGACCGGCCTCCCGGAGTTCAGCAATGCTCCCTTGAAGAAACGCCTAAGTTGGCGTCCACGGAGCCCCCGGAGAGAAAACGACAGGGACGTCCTTTACCTGATGAACCGAATAAGGTTGCTAGCTCATTCCGGACTGACCATGATTAGTGTCATGGCCACCTGCCTTATGCGGGGGGTCCAGCCATTCTCACTACGGGAAACTGATAATTTGCCGTCAGGAGGCGTCTTTGCCATCTGCTTTTCGTCAGGCCAGACGGCAAAGACAAGGTTTGCCGTCTGCTGCAGACGGCAAAGAAATACTAACGGCAAAATAGACTTTGCCGTCTGTCAAATAAAATACAAACGGCAAACAGCTCACTTTGCCGTCTGCCAAAACAATAACAGACGGCACAGACTTTGCCGTCTGTTCTTTTGTTCTGCAGACGGCAAAGTGAAATGTTTGCCGTCTGTATTTTATTTGGTAGACGGCAAAGAGAAAACACATCACGCGGATTGATCACGCGGATCCGTGACGTGGCAAGATCCAAAACAGACGTTCCCTTCCACAGTAGCCGTCGGACACGCACCCACCCACCCACAGGTCAGGGCCCCACCCATGAGGCCTGCCCTGACCCACGACCCCCACGCGCCCATCTCCTCTCTCTCTCCTTATCCCCTCAGCGCCCTCCTCTCTCCTGCTCCTCTCTCCGTCTTCCCCACCCAGAGCCATGCCGCCGGCCAGCTTCCTCATATCTCCTGCTTCCTCCTCTCTCCCAGCACCCGCCCGCCCGTCCGGCGTCCCCGAGCAGCCGCACGCCGCCGGCCAGCACCTGCCCGTCAACCCGTCCCCGAGCAGCAGCAGACACCGCGACGCCGCTGCCAACACCTGCCCACAACCCGTCCTCGAGCAGCCGGCTCCGCCCGTCGCTTCGTCCGCCGGCACCGCGCTGCCGCCCCCAGCAGCTGGCTCCGCGCCCGCCGCTCATCCGGCACGCGCCCGCTCATCTCGAGCAGCGGCTCGCGCCGTCGCTCCTCCACCGGCGGCGCGCTTTCCGTCCTCAAGCAGCCGGCTCGCGCCGTCGCTCATCTCGCCGGCGCCGCGCCCGCCATCTCGAGCAGCCGGCTCGCGCCCGTCGCTTCGTCAGCCCGGCGCCGCTTCGCCCGCCCTCGAGAAGCCGTGACTCCACGCCGCTCATTCGTCCTAACAGCACCGCGCCCCTCGCCTGCCTGTCCATCTTCGTCAGTGTGCAGCACTGCCGTCGCCGCCGCGTTCAACTCCGTCTCCGCCGCGTGAAGCTCCTTCCTCTCCGCCGCGTGAAGCTCCATGACAACGCGCGACGCGGCCTTCTCGGCGCTGTTGGGCGAGCAGCTCAGTTCCGGCGAGCTCCGCCTCAATGTGATATGGTTCTGTATGAGTTTGCTGCTTTACTAGTGTCGTTGTCCCCTTTTGGGTGTGCGCCCTTAGTTGATCTTAGTTTTAATTCTGTCATTTAGGCTTGTAGTCTTTGCTGGGGCAGCAGTGGGGCTGTCCTCCGCGTGCTGATTTGGTACTGTGTAAGACAATTTGGTTTCTTTGCTATGTAATGGAGCCGGACCTCTTATGCTCTTTTCCACTAAAAAATGGTTGTTGGGCGAGATGCTCTGCTCCGGTGTCTTTTTAAAAAAAAGAAAAAACAAACTTTGCCGTCTGTAGTTTAATCTGACTGACGGCAAAGCACACTATTTGACTGACAGCAAAGAAAAGTTCTTTGACGTCTGCTATTTTTGTGGCAGACGGCAAATCCAGAGTTTGGCTGACGGCAAAATCTTTGCCGTCTGTTCGACGAAAAGCTGACGGCAAAATATTCTTTGCCGACTTATCTTTGCCGTCTGACTTTGCCGTCTGCTTCCTGACGGCAAAATCTTTGCCGTATGGATTTAGGTCTTTGCCGTCTGTGGCCCACAGACGGCAAATTACCTGTTTCCTGTAGTGTCTAGTATAGGGGCCACCCCATGTGGGATTTCAACGGGGAGGACGATGCCACCCGTCACGGCCGTACGGGGCCGGGATCGGTCGCCGATCTGGTGAAGATCCTGCCGTGCTGTACAAGGGGGAAGAGGAGGATTTTCTCCGCGTCAGTCCATTGAGTGGATTTTCTATGAACAATCCTCGAAGCTGGGTAAGCGGACATTTCCTTTTTTGCACATCCGATCCGTACTCCCATGGTTAGATATCTTATTTTGTGATTTCGACGCAGGAACTGCGCCAGGCCATAAAAGATATAAACAGCCCACCTCCGCTACCCGAGGATCCGGAATGGTTCCTTGATCCGGCCTCCCAAGAGGATCCGGAAATATTGGTGGAGCTGATTGATGGGGTATTTCACCAACTAAGCATCGATAATGCCTTGGTTGCCATTAAGGCAGATTACCCCGGAATACTTCCAGCCTCACAGGTAACTGAGATCGAAGCCCCAGTACTTTGATAATGACCCATCCGTGCTTATTTTTGGTCATCGTGTATCAATGGTGTCTCGCAGGGGGTGCCTTCGAGGCGGGAGGTCGAGCCTTCGGCGGCTAGCCAACAAGGGGCAGCACGGCTGCGCAAGCTAAAAAGAAGCGCGGTCCGGATTGAAATGCCGCCGCAACGGTAAGGCATGTCACCATATTCCCAGGATTGATTCCGGGAAGGTATATTAACGCTGGTGCTCCTTTCAGGAAAAAGAGCGCTCGCCGGACTGTGTCCAGAGAGATGGCCAATCGAGCCTCCGCCAGCCAGGCTCCAACGCCGGGTCTGGAAGCGGAGGTGAACACGAGGCGTGCGTTGGATGCTCCTCCGACAGAGGATGCCGACAGACTGTCCGCCACCAACTCCGAGGTGGAGAGCGCCATGAATCACAGGCGCCGCCGGATAGTTCTTTGTGACGCATGTTTCTCCCAAGAGGCATTGAACGCCTTCAATTCGGGAGATGCGCACCTCCGTGCCAGTCAAGATGGTCTAGCCAGAGCCACGGAGCAGTATGTAAAGGACATACGGGTGAGGAGATTTGTGATTATATATGCCAAGAGTCTCGAGACTTAAAATAGTTAGGAGAACTGATTTAAGGATCATTTGTTATGCAAGATCTTACGGAAAAGAATACCCGACTGTCTCAGGAGCTTGAAGAGTGCAAGGCCTAGCTTGAGGCCGCACTAGCCTCTCATCGCCCAGGCCTTGTGGCCATCCATCTCCTTACCCGAAGGCCTTGGAGAGCTTGCAGAGAAGCTTCAGGGAGCACGGCGGCGCTTCCGGCTATGGAAGATATCGGCCTGCTGTCAAGGCGCCAGGGAGACCTGGGCCATGGTGAAGACGCGGTACACGAAGGCTGACCCAAACCACATGGCCGAGGTCGGACCTGTGGGACCCGATGGGAAGGAGATCCCTGTGAGCTTAGTGTACGGCCAAGTAGAGTTGGCCGCAAAGTATTCCCAGCAAGGCTGTAAACTAGACAGCCTATTAGATGGTATTGAAGAGGAATACAATCAGTCAATTTGACTATGTAATTTAAAATGACATGTAAAATGCCTTTTAGCCGGATTGTAGATCGTTTTTCGTAGCGGACCTTTTCGCTTCAACCTCGGGACCCGACAGTCCGGAGTGTGTCCGAATACCCTCGCGGTTATGTAAGAACCAGGGCATGCGTGGAGACCAGGCGTAGGGGTCATGAGTGCTTTATCAGACAAGTGCCCAACTAGTTATGTTATATTACATGGTTAGTAAGAAACATCTTCCAGGGAGAATAGTTCCGTTAGGGGTTCCTTTCCCTGGGAGGCATGCCCTAAAGTGCATGTCCGGACTGCGAAAAAAGCAGAAAAACATCTGGGGGCATATAAATGAATAAGAATTCATCTTTTAGTTCACCGACCGAATATTCCCTTAAGAACGCTAGCTTTCGGCTTCACCTAGTCTGAGGTACACGTTCGGCTGACCCGGCAGTAACAATCACAGAGGTGCTCCCTTTACGACCTAGCCGAACAATCAGGAACGTAGGGGTAAGCACAGGAGCCAGGCAACCCAGCTTGACCAAAACTTGAGTCATATCGATGCATATAATGGTGAATAAAGGTACATGCGGAAGTGTGACACATGTGTTGGGCATAAAGCCCGTATAAATAAGCTTCTGTTAAAGAAGCCCCCAGGTATACTGAGCGCGGATAACGCGTCAAGTGTGTGCGAACAGTGTGCAAACGAGCCTTCAACGGCTTCAAAAAAAGGAGGGAGAAGGAGAGAAATAAAAGACAGTTAAAGTATAAAATATAGATGGAGGAAGGAGACGAACTCAGAGTCCGGCGCTAGGCGTAGAATCTTCGGAGACGGGCTGCGTTCCATGGATTCGGCTCAAGTCGGTTATCCGATGCGTTCCGCAGACGGTATGCTCTGCCGGTCAGGACTTGGTCAATGATGAAGGGACCCTCCCATTTGGGCTTGAGTTTGTCCTTTTTCTTGTCCGGCAGGCGTAGAACTAATTCGCCAACATTGTAAGCTTTGGCCCGTACTTCTCTGCTTTGGTATCTTCGAGCCTGCTGTTGATAGAATGCGGAACGAGCTTTTGCCACGTCGCGCTCCTCCTCCAAGGCGTCCAAATTGTCCTGCCGATCGAGCTCGGCTTCTCTTTCTTCGTACATGCGCACGCGAGGTGCGTCATGAATTATGTCACAGGGCAAAACTGCCTCTCCGCCGTACACCATAAAAAATGGTGTGAATCTGGTAGTGCATTTCGGCGTGGTCCGCAGCCCCCAGAGTAAGGAGTCGAGCTCCTCTACCCAGTGTGTATTAGATTCCTTGAGGGACCGCACTAGTCTGGGTTTAATGCCGCTCATGATTAGACCATTTGCTCGCTCGACTTGACCGTTAGTTTGAGGGTCATAGACTGAAGCTTAGTCGAGCTTGATGCCCATTTTTTTGCACCAGAGTTTGACCTCGTCGGCCATGAAGTTCATGCCATTATCAGTGATGATGCTATGGGGGACGCCGTAACGGTGTACTACCCCTGATATGAAGTCTATCACCGGTCAGGATTCGGCCGTCTTAACAGGCTTTGCCTCTATCCATTTGGTGAATTTATCCACCATGACCAATAGGTATTTTTGCTTGTGGGTTCCTCCTTTAAGGGGTCCAACCATATCAAGCCTCCAGACTGCGAACGGCCATGTGATGGGTATAGTTTTGAGGGCGGTAGGTGGCATGTGACTTTGATTAGCAAAGAGCTGGCATCCGATGCATCATTGGACCAAGTCCTCAGCATCTGCCCGGGCTGTCGGCCAATAAAATCATGTACGGAAGGCCTTGCCTACAAGGGCCCGAGCTGCGGCGTGGTGCCCGCCGAGTCCGCATTAATTTCAGCAAGGAGATTCCGCCCTTCCTCTTCGGAGATACACCTTTGAAGGACTCCGGTTGTGCTTTTCTTATAAAGCTCTCCCTCATGAACCTTATAGGCTTTAGATCGCCGCACTATGCAGCGGGCCTCGTTTTGGTCCTCGGGGAGTTCCTGCCTAGTTAGTTAGGCTAGGAATGGTTCTGTCCACGGGACAATGACTGCCATTATTGTGTGGGCTGACGGTGTTATTTCGTTGGCAGAACCATCAACTATGTCAGAATATTCGGTGTGGGGTAGTGTGGTTGGGTCCGGGATGTTATTTCCGGACTCTCCCTCCCATAATACGGATGGCTTGAAAAGCCTTTCTAGGAAAATGTTAGGAGGGACGGGATTGCGCTTTGCACCAATGCGTGCGAACACGTCTGCTGCCTGGTTGTTCTCCAGGCACTACTAGGAAAAGGGCTATAGATGGAATTGACACTAATGGCGCACCAGACATGTGGTGCGCCATTACTATATACTAATGGCGCACCATGTGTTGGCACACCATTAGCTTCCAAATACTAATGGCGCACCACATCCCACGGTGCGCCATTAGTAAAAAAAATTTGTTTTTTAATTTTTTCAAAACTTCTAATGGCGCACCACGGGTGTGGTGCGCCATTACTAGTTTTAACTAGTAATGGCGCACCACACCCAACGTGCGCCGTTAGAAGTTTTGAAAAAAGAAGTTTATAAAAAAATTTATAAAATTTTTGTTAGTAATGGCGCACCGGTGGACAGTGCGCCATTACTAGTTTTAACTAGTAATGGCGCACTGTCCACTGGTGCGCCATTACTAAATTTTTTTCAAAAAATTTCAAACAAAATTTCAAAAAAAAATTATATATTTTTTTCAAAACTAGTAATGGCGCACCGTGGTTGTGGTGCGCCATTACTAAATTTTTTTCAAAAAATTTCAAACAAAATTTCAAAAAAAAAATTATATATTTTTTTTCAAAACTAGTAATGGCGCACCGTGGTTGTGGTGCGCCATTACTAGTTTAACTACTAATGGCGCACCACCCCACGGTGCGCCATTAGTAGTTTGCCCAGCTTCCACCGAATGCACCCCCTTGGACCGCCTTTTCAGTTTTAAAAAAATTAAAAAAATGATAAAAATGTCAAAAAAATAAAAGAAAATAAGTTTCCCTCTGAATTGTTGGGAAAATTTACAAATATAAATTTCGACTTTATTTGTAAAATCTCTCTGAAAATTTGTAAAATGGGCATAACTTTTGCATACGAACTCGCATTAAAAAGTTTTATATACGAAAAATCATCTACTCGAAAAGTTACATCCGAATTTAACCGGGGGAACCCCGTTAAACATTTTCAAAATCCCCAAAAACCTAACAGAAAAAAGTTACGGGGCTTTCAAGATCTAGAGGCAAAAAAAATTCAAAAAAAATTTGGTTTTTTATTTTTTTTTCAAAAAATGATATGTAATATGACCCGGAAGTTTGAAATACTTTTCAAAATTTTCATCATAGTCATGAACATGAACAAAGTCCTAGACATCAAGAAGGTATAATAGGATTGATATGCTAGATATATCAACAAGTGCTTGTGAAGTGAGCTGTTGCTGGGGTTGGATAGAACTCTGAAGTTAAGCGTGCTTGGGCCATGGAGTGCCCATTCGGGAAGTTTGACCATGGAGTGCGATTTGACCTGAGATTAAGCATATTGACTCGAGATTAAGAAAAAACAAAAAAAAATTGGAAATTTTGAAAAAAAAATTTAAAAAAATTCTGCAAAAAAAATTTGAAAAAAAATTGTTACTAATGGCGCAAGATTTTATGTGGTGCGCCATTAGTATACCGTATACTAATGGCGCACCGTGGTAATATACTTATGGCTTGAGGCGCCATTAGAATACCAGATTCTAATGGCGCACCACAGGTGCGCCATTAGAAGGCTTTTTTCTAGTAGTGAGGGCTATATGGTGAAATTCGAGCCCCTCAAACCGAGCTGACATTTTTAGGACGGCGTTGCGATAAGCTGCGATTTTCGGATCCTTGGCATCAAAGTCTCCATTTATTTGGGATATCGCGAGGTTTGAATCCCCGTGGACCTCTAGGCGTTGAATGCCCATGGAGACTGCCATCCGGAGACCATGTAGAAGGGCTTCGTATTCGGCTGCGTTGTTGGAGTCCGTGTACATTATCTGAAGTACGTATTGGACTGTATCTCCAGTTGGGGACGTTGGAACGATGCCAGCCCCCAGGCCAGCCAACATTTTGGAGCCGTCGAAGTGCATGATCCAGTTGGAATATGTGTCGTACTCTTTAGGGAGTTCGGCTTCATTCCATTCGACGATGAAGTCGGCCAAAACTTGCGACTTAATAGCTCGCCGTGGCTTGTAGGTTATGTCGAACGGGAGGAGCTCGATGGCCCATTTGGCAATCCGGCCCGTTGCGTCGCGGTTGTTTATAATGTCATTAAGAGGTACTTCGGAGGCTACTGTTATCGAACACTCTTGGAAGTAGTGTCGCAGCTTCCGGGATGCCATGAACACCGCATATGCTATATTTTGATAGTGCGGTTACCGTGACTTGCATGGAGTTAGGACAGTGGACACGTAGTAAACTGGTTTTTGGAGAGGGAACTTGTGTCTGTCCGTTTCTCGTTCGACAACGAGCGCCGCGCTTACAACGTGATGGGTTACCGCGATGTATAATAGCATTGGTTCACCCATGTTGGGCGCGGCCAGGACCGGAGTGATTTCTTCGAGTCCGGCCGTGGCGGCATCCATCCACCCGAAGTGTTCGGTGCGCCGCAGGAGGCGATAAAGGGGTAATGCCTTTTCTCCTAAGCGGGAGATAAAGCGGCTTAGAGCCGCCACGCATCCAGTCAATTTTTGTATTTGTTTGAGGTCTTTTGGGATATCCAATTGTGACAGAGCTCGGATCTTGGCTGGGTTTGCTTTGATTCCTCTACCGGATACAATGAAGCCCAAGAGCTTTCCGGCTGGTACGCCGAAAACGCATTTTTCCGGGTTGAGCTTAATGTCATATGCTCGGAGATTGTCGAATGTGAGCCTCAAGTCGTCTACTAGAGTTTCGACATGCTTGGATTTGACGACCACATCATCTACGTATGCCTCCACTGTTTTGCCGATCTGGTTTGCCAGACATGTCTGAATCATGCGCTGATATGTTGCGCCGGCGTTTTTGAGCCCGAAGGGCATTGTGTTAAAGCAAAATGGGCCGTATGGAGTGATGAATGCTGTTGCGGCTTGGTCTTGCTCTGCCATCTTAATTTGGTGGTAGCCGGAGTATGCGTCGAGGAAGCACAGTGAATCGTGTCCTGCGGTAGCGTCGATAATTTGATCGATGCGGGGAAGGGGGGAGGGATTCTTTGGGCAAGCCTTGTTAAGGTCCTTGAAATCGACACACAGGCGCGAGGATTTGTCTTTCTTTGGTTCCATTACCAGGTTTGCTAGCCAGTCCGGATGTTTTATATCTCTGATGAATCCGGCCTCCAATAGTTTGGCTAGCTCCTCTCCCATGGCCTGTCTCTTAGGTTCGGAGAAACGCCGAAGAGTTTTTTTGACTGGCTTGAATCCTTTTAGGATATTTAGGCTGTGCTCGGCCAGCCGGAGTGGGATTCCTGGCATGTCTGAGGGGTGCCAGGCAAAGATGTCCCAATTTTCACGTAGGAATTCTCGTAGTGCAGCATCTACATCAGGGTTTAATTGTGCCCCGATAGAGGCCGTTTTTGTAGGGTCCGTTGGACGGACTTGGAATTTGACTATTTCGTCCGCCGGTTTAAAAGAGGTGGACTTGGATCTCTTATCGAGTATCACATCGTCCCTGTTCACCGTGGAGCGCAGCGCAGTGAGTTCCTCGGCTGCTAGGGCTTCGGATAGTGCCTCAAGGGCAAGTGCGGCTGTTTTATTTTCGGCGCGGAGTGCTATGTCTGGGTCACTAGCAAGAGTGATGATTCCATTGGGTCCAGGCATTTTGAGCTTCATGTACCCGTAATGGGGTATAGCTTGAAAAATTGTGAATGCTTCTCGCCCTAATAGAGCGTGGTATCCGCTGCTGAACGGGGCCACTTGGAATGTGACCTCCTCGGACCTGTAATTATCCGGCGTGCCGAACACCACATCCAGTGTGATTTTTCCTATACAGCATGCTTCCCGACTGGGGATTATTCCTCTAAAGGTTATGCTACTTCGCTCAATGCGGCTCAAGTCTATTTCCATTTTTCGAAGGGTTTCCTCGTAAATGAGGTTTAATCCACTGCCGCCATCCATGAGTACCTTGGTAAGGCGAAAGTCGTCCACTATTGGACTGAGGACCAATGCGGCTGGTGCTCGGGCTGTTCGGAATTTAGGTTCATCACTGGCGTTAAAGGTAATAGCCGTGTCACTCCATGGATTTATTGTTGCTACCTGGTGGACTTCGGCAAGGCTGCGGAGTGTTCGTTTCCACATATTATTTGATGTGAAAGTTTTGAAGATTGTTAATACCGTACTGGTATTGCTGGGGTGGTGCTCTGGAGCTAGAAGCTCTTCGCCACTTTTGGCCACCTGCCGTAGTATCCAACATGCTCAGGCCATGAGTTGGCGTGGTGCACTCTGTACTATGAATTTTCCAGGGTCCATTGAGCCATCCCTCCAGTATGGTTCCATGCCCTTTAGAGGTTTTTTGCTTTTTGTTATTTGTCCCTGGTGCCTGGTAATGATGCACACTTTTACTTTGGACTAGGGTTGTGTTCAAGGCCGGATTATCCAAAAATTTTATTTCGGTTTTCCAGGCGCTCTCCATCGCATAGTACTTTTGTTCGATGGACGCCAAGTCAGCAAAGCGTGTAATTTTGCGATGACTTACGGCGTTGAGGATTCCTTCGTCCATGCAATTAATGCAGAAGAACGAAATTGCGTCCTCTTCACGGCAGTCCTTTATCCTGTTCATGACCAGGAGGAATCTGGCCCAGTAATGATGTACTGTTTCAGCGGGCTCTTGCCGGATTTGGGATAGATCGCTTATGTTTGGGTGGGCGGGTGGAGTTAAATTCCGAACTCCATCCGATCTAAGACTCAGGGGCCAAGAAGTTTTCGAACTTGGAAGCTTGGGCTCTTGGACGTTGTCCGATGAATCTAGCCCGCTGCCTGACTTTAAGTTCAGGGCTTGAGTGGTGTTCTCCCCTCCGCGGGGATCCCGCATGGAGGGGTCAGGAATCCGTACATAGCTAGTCCTTAAGATAGAAGAAGGGTCGCCGTATTGTTCCTCTACCACGGCAACGTGGTGGGTAGCCTGGGGAGAGTTAATCTCTCTCAGATCGGTTTTAGGCCCAATCTGGTCGTAGTCTGTAGCGACTCCCAGGACGGCGATGTGATCCAAGAGCTCATTTAAGGAAGAGAGCTCCATCGGATCTAACTGCTCGGCGAGTTCCGAGTTGACGTGAAGATTGCTTTTGATGACCCGAGAAGTCATTGTCGGTGCGGCGGCCGAACAGGCGGTCATAAGAAAACCGCCTAGCCGGAGAGTTTGGCCGATGGCCAAAGCTCCTTTAGCAATGGTGCCGTCTTTAAAGACGGACGAGGCATCCTTCCCGATGGCGGCACGCAGAGGAACTCTCAATGAAAGCACCAATGTTGGTGTCAAAACCGGCGGATCTCGGCTAGGGGGTCCCGAACTGTGCGTCTAGGCGGATGGTAACAGGAGACGAGGGACACAAAGTTTTTACCCAGGTTCGGGCCCTCTCGGTGGAGGTAAAACCCTACTCCTGCTTGATTAATATTGATGATATGGGTAGTACAAGAGTAGATCTACCACGAGATCAAAGAGGCTAAACCCTAGAAGCTAGCCTATGGTATGATTGTTGTTCGTCCTACGGACTAAAACCCTCCGGTTTATATAAACACCGGAGAGGGCTAGGGCTACACAGAGTCGGCTACAATGGTAGGA